>JAWZYT010003424.1:0-160000 GCA_034508575.1 Petrolisthes manimaculis
CTATCCCTCCTTCCTACATTTCCCTCACCAACCTCACCCTTCCACTTACCTACTTTGCTTTCATTTCCCTTTCCTCCCTTACCTTTTCCTTCTTACCTGATATATTCTATTCCCTTCATCTTCTCTGTCTTTCATTTCCTTCTCATTCTTTACAGTCTTTTACATTTTTATCATTTACAATTATTTCCTTCACTTCCTTTACTACCCTTCGACTTATGCCTCCCTCCCATTCCCATATCCCCTTCTCTTTAATCCCTACCCACTTCCCTTCCCTCTCCTCTTACCCATATTCCCTAGCCCCCCTCCCCCCCTATCCATAATCTCTGCCACCTCCCCTATCCCCCCCCACCCCCTTCCCCCCACTCATCCATCTCACCTGTCTCTTCATTTTCCAAATTCTGGGATGCCAACTAATGACCCCTGCCTACCCCCCCCCTCTCCTCCTGCCTACCCCACCCCCTCTCTCTCTCCCCCTACCTACCCCACCCCCTCTCTCTCTCTCCCTACCTACCCCCCTCTCTCCCCTTCCTTCCTTCCTCATTTTTCCTTCCTTCCTTCATCATTTTTCCTTCCTTCCTTCCTTCCTTCATCATTTTTCCTTCCTTCCTTCCTTCCTTCATCATTTTTCCTTCCTTCCTTCCTTCCTTCATCATTTTTCCTTCCTTCCTTCCTTCCTTCCTTCCTTTCTTCCCTCCTTTCTTCCCTCCTTTCTTCCCTCCTTCCCTCCTTCTTTCCCTCTTTCCTTCACCATTTTTCCTTTCCTTTCTTTTCTTTATTTCAATTTTGTTCTCTTCCTATACTTTATAATCTCACTTTGCTTTTATCAGCGTGTCTTTCTATTTTCTTCCCTTCCTCCTTTCGTCCTTCCTTCCTTTCTTTTTTATTCTCTCCATTCCATTTATATCTCTACGTCTTTATCTTGGATTATCAGTTTATTATTATCATTCATTCTCTTCTCTTCCTTCTTCCCCTCATTTATTGTCTTCCTATCATTCATTCTCTTCTCTTCCTTCTTCCCCTCATTTATTGTCTTCCTATCATTCATTCTCTTCTCTTCCTTCTTCCCCTCTTCATTCTCTTCCCTCCCTTCTTCCCCTCTTCATTCTCTTCTCTCCTCTCTTCCCCTCATCGCACTTCTCGCTTGACTATCTTTTTTTTCATTATTTTTATATTTTCTTTGCTTCTCTCGTTTTGACTCCTCGTTCTCTGTTTATCTCACTCATCTCTTCATTGTATTTTTATTCTTTCATTTTAGCTATATATTTTTTACCAAGTTTTATCTACTCTTTCCATGTGTATTCTATTGTTTTTTATTTCACCTATTGTTTCTCTAATATTTACACTATTCTTTTTTTTTCTATTTTCTCTTTAATTAACTATTTCCGTTACGTACATAATAAATATATAACTAACTCTCTCTCTCTCTCTCTCTCTCTCTCTCTCTCTCTCTCTCTCTCTCTCTCTCTCTCTCTCTCTCTCTCTCTCTCCACTTCATAACCCTTCTCTTCCTCTCACTTCTCCCTCTTCTCTCACTTCTGCCTCTTCCTCCCCTCACAGCTTCCGTTTGCTTTTCCTTCTCTCCTTTCCCAGTTTCCTCTCAAATGTATCAAGTTTCCTCCCTGCCTTCCTTCCTATCTTTCTCTCTCCTTCTCTTCCACCCTCTCACCCTCTCTCTCTCTCTTATCTCTCTCTCTCTATCTCTCTATCTCTCTATCTCTCTCTCTCTCTCTCTCTCTCTCTCTCTCTCTATCTCTATCTCTATCTCTCTCTCTCTCTCTCTCTCTCTCTCTCTCCTCTCTCTCTCTCTCCTCTCCTCTCTCTCTCTCTCTCTATCTCTCTCTCCTCTAACTTCCACCCTCTTTCTCTTCCATTTCCTTCCCTTCCACCCTCTCTTTCCCTTCCACCCTCTCTCTCTCTCCCTCTCCACCCTCTCTCTCTCTCCCTCTCACTTTCAGGAAAGCTCTCCTTCCCTCTCTGTTTCCCCTCTTCATTTTTTCTTCTTCCCGTTCTCACCTTCATACTTCCACCTCCTTCTCTCACTCTCTCTCGTTCCTCCTGATTCATCCTCTCTTCTTACCCTCCTTCTCTCTCTTTTCTCTCAACTCTCTTCTCACCACTCTTTCCTCACCCCCCTCCTCCTCACACCTCTTCTGCCACTCTCCATCATCCCTTTCTCCCCTCCCTATCCCTCCTCCTCCCCCTCCCTCTCTTCTCACACTCCTCCTCCTCCTCCTCCTCCTCCCTCCTCCTCACTCCTCCTCCTCCTCCTCCTCACTCATCTCACCTCCTCCTACTCCTCCTCCTCCTCCTCCTCCTCTCGACGACTCCTTCCATCACTCACCTTCAGTCTATCGTTGCTCCACTAATCGACCCTCACTCAACAACTAATGTGTACCTACTCAAGCAGCCCTAGCTAGCCCTGTTCGAGAGAGAGAGAGAGACGAGAGAGAAGAGAGAGAGAGAGAGAGAGAGAGAGAGAGAGAGAGAGAAAAAGAGAGAGAAGGAGGGAGGGAGGGAAGAAGTTGTAATTATTTTTATTAGGTTTAATTAAGAGAGAGAGAGAGAGAAAGAGAGAGAGAGAGAGCGAGAGGTTGTAATTATTGTATTAAAGTTAATTAAGAGAGAGAGAGAGAGAGAGAGAGAGATGGTGTGACTTACTCATAAAGGAGATGTAATTATGAGAGCGAGAGGTCAAACGCCGAACAGTCTTGGCATTCGTCACTATATATTTTTTATGTTCCCGAGGCTTAATCAACACACACACACACACACACACACACACACACACTTTCAAGGAAATTCGACTTTTACCAGGTACACATTTTGGATGAATTTGTAGCCTCCAATTCGCTGACATCTTAATCACCCCCCCCCCTTATCCCTTATCCCTTATACAAACGCCTTATTTCACTCCTAAAAAGCCCTTAACAAACGCCTTACCTTCACCCCTCAGCCTTTAATTAAACACAACGCATTACCTCCAACCATATCCCATAGCCCTTAATTGAACATCAAACATATTCTCTTCACTTTACTCCATATAATCAATGCCTTACCTCACCCATAAACCTTTTAATTAACAACAAACATAACTCGTCTCCATATATATATTTACTTCTCTGACCAACTCGTAATATATATTTTCCGTGTGTGTGAGTGAAGTTATCCGGTCTTCCATATACAGAGGCTAATGATGTATTGCTTGATTGGTATGGGAGTCACAGAGATCAGTCACATGAAAGCTGAATGTAATAGTGTGGCGACAGATGTTGTGTGGAAAGGGTTAATTAAGATGGGGCCTCGTCTGATAATGTGTGTTTGTGTGTGTGTTTTGTCTGTGTGTGTGTGTGTGTGTGTGTGTGTGTGTGTGTGTGTGTGTGTGTGTGTGTGTGTGTGTGTGTATGTGTGTGTGTATGTGTGTGTGTGTGTGTGTGTGTGTGTGTGTGTGTGTGTGTGTGTGTATGTGTGTGTGTTTTGTGTGTGTGTTTTGTGTGTGTGTGTGTCCAAACATTATTTTATATTCCTCATTAACATCCCTTGAGACTACGAGGAGTTTATGTCTACACAGCCATCATAAAACATTTTCATAGTATCTTCACGTGATGAATTTATAGTATCCAAGACCCATGTCAATGCAGCAGCAGTAGCAGACGTGTGTTGTACTTTCCCCACCACGATTAAGACACATGTATGCTTTGATGATAAATGACTTGGCTGAACACACACTGAGAATAAAAGCCAGCAACACACTACACTGCATACTAATATAACACAGCCTTCTCAACAAGGTCACGACGTCATCTGCATTAGAATAGAGTTAAGAAAATTTAGTGTCGACAACAGTGATAATTAGGCATAGGGAGGACTACATACGATCTGTTTGTCACTTGAGATGAGAGTCGAAACTGACATAAAATCTTAATGTCTGAGGTTTGTAAGTAGGAATATGTAACAAGATTGTAAAAAAATATTCACTCTATACCTCACGTTGTATCCGATTATAAACTAAGTAGTGGCTGTCAGTACGGTACCGTTCTCGGAGACTACCTGTGTCATTGGGATAATTATTGACACAACCAATGAAAAAATCAGTGGTACTCAGCACTTTTTTTTTTATTTTTTATTCAAGAGGTCAAATATATTCCATGTCTAGTTAAGGTAAACTCAGAGAGCCATACACGTAACTCGTAAAATGATTGACTTTTGTAGTTTTTCCGACTCCTAAAACATTTTTCTACAACTTTTCACAAGTGTTATTTTCATTTAAATGTTATAAAAATGTTCCACTTAATATGCAGCAACATACGTCTGTGAGAAAAGATAGCACCCTAGAGGATATATGATTTAATAAACGAGCTGCAGACAGTTTAGTGTAAGGTGTGAGAGGAAGCACCCCAGACGCTCATTGATTATTAAATTAGTGTTGGCACGGTGTAGTTGCTCTGTGTACACTCCTCGTCTCGTGTAATGAAGCCCTTGTGGGAGAGAGACAAGTAAACATACAGGCTAGTTTATTTTTACCGCCAAAATTTCGTTCCCGCCAAGACTGTATTCTAGCCAAGACTGTAATCCCGCCAGGACTGTAATCCCGCCAGGACTGTAATCCCACCAGGACTGCAGGACTGCCATGGTCCCGACAATTGGAGTATAGCTAGGATAAGGCACGGGTGTCCCTCACATTTTTAGCCCAATTTTCCTCAGTCATTTGGTCACACTAATACTTGTGGGAAGGGGTAGCCTATAGGTGGAAGAAGGAGTGAAAGGTGTAAGAAGGAGGAAAGGTTATGAAAGCTCTGAATGGAACGTAGGTTGAGTTTAATATCTGTACGACGGGAATTTCTGTCTCTTCGTCATTTTAAGTCATTTCCTATAGTCTGCCTACTTCTGAACCTCTGACCTGAGGAGAAATGACTGAGAACGAAACGAATAAAATGTTTAAAAAATAAATGGACCTTGAAGACACAGCCAGTTTCACACGAAGTTTCTCGGGTATTTTTATATCATTGGTAGTTTATGGCTGAACATAGTAATGAACACTACATTTTAAGTAGTATCACAGTGACATTTCTTTTGTTAGATACAGCACACACTGAGAAGGAAGGATGCAAAACAAATATTCAGTCATAAAGTGTGTGTGTGTGTGTGTGTACGAAACTTGAAATAATAATATACTGTTATTTTTCAATTTCGTATAATTGGTTTATTTTTTTCTTTCAACTGTCCTTGGTTTGTATTCATTTAAACTGCTTGATTACTATACAAGTTGATTGATACTTGGCCATGTTTCCTGCATCCTTTTGCAATGTTTCACACACAGTACAGCAGTCGGCGGCAAAATCATCGAACAAACACCTTCACCATATTAAATTACAATATTCAGGGAGTAAATTAATAAAACTACTCTGATTCTTAATTCAGTTTACGAGTGATTCTGTGAAACTGATATTTTTATATATGATTTGGCTGATGTGACGAAAGAACCTATATAGTGTATGTGAAGCTGATAAACTTTATACTGCCCTTTTTTATTTGGCTGATGTGATGAAAGAACCTATTGCTGCCGACTGCACTATATACATGTACGTGTTGCAAGTTGTTACTGTGGATAACAAAAGCTTACGGTCTTATTATCACATCAAGGAGAGACACTGACCCTGCCTTCCATCCCTTCACTATAATCCCAGGCTTATTATCACAACACGAGGAAGGTCAACGCTGTGTGTGTGTGTGTGTGTGTGTGTGTGTGTGTGTCCCTTGATGCGTGTTAATGGTGGTAATGTTAATCTCTGCAGTGCGGGTGGTTAGTTTGTTAGTTAGTTGGTTGGTCGTCCCTCTCACATGATTAAAATCGCCTAGCTTTAGTCAACATGCAACTTGGTCACGAGGAGAACCTATGTTGTCTCCTGTCATACCGATAACACACGTTTATTTATTATCGTATTTTTTATTGTGTAGGACCAGTGGCATGAGGTATGATCAGTCCTCGCCTTTGAAAGAATAATAATAAAATAATAATAATAACAATCATAATAATAATGATAATAATAATAATAATAATAATAATAATAACAACAATATTATTATTGATAATGCTAATAATAATAATAATAATAATAACTATAATATTATTGATAATGTTAGTAATAATAATAATAAAAATAATAGCAATAATAAATTTATACGATTGAGAGAGGTTCAGAATCATGTCCAATTTCGTTCGACATTCCTAAACACATTTCGTTTAAAAAATCACATGTCAGAGAGAGAGAGAGAGAGAGAGAGAGAGAGAGAGAGAGAGAGAGAGAGAGAGTGAGAGAGAAAAAAAAAGATGCATCAAGGTCGAGTTTTACAGAGTTGACCAGACAGGTGAGTATATGAAAGACTGAGAGGACCTGTAGATATTTTGTATGATCGTGTTGGTGTTTGTGCAAATAGAATTACATTGTTTTCATCTAGTGTTTCTTATTTCATGTTTATTGGTCTTTGAAATGAGTAGTATATATATAGATACAGTGTGTTTGTTCATTATATACCCCATAGTCAAAGTTTTTTTTAGTTTTTTTACTTAAAGACTAGATAATATTATGACATGTTGGATTCGTGTCTATTGTCCCTGGTTAATGTCTGGTCTGGATGTGGATTATTTGTTTATATATTTCACCAATTACCATAGACACGTTTTTATATCGACATAACGTTTAACTAGAGACTTTAGGAATATTGTCTTTGTTTGTTTTGTTTTTTGTTTTTTTACTAATGACTGTAGGAATATTGTAATTTGTTTTTAACTAGTGACTGTGGGAATATTGTTTTTGTTTTTTTGTTTTTTTTTACTAGTGACTGTAGGAATATTGTATTTTTGTTTTAATAGTGACTGTAGGAATAATGTTTGGTTTTTTTAATAGTGACTGTAGGAGTATTGTATTTTTGTTGTTATTGTTGAATAGTGACTAGGCCTATAGGAATTATTTTTTACTAGCAACTGTAAGAATTTTTTTTTTTACTTGTGACTAGGATTTTTTTTTATTTTTTTTTATTGACTAGTGACAGTAGGAGGAATATCGTATTTTTATTTTTCACTCATAATCCTATAGTTTATTTCTTTTTATATCATATCATCTTAGTAGTAAAATAATGTAGTATAGTATAGCTTATAGGGGCCTTTGATGTGGTCGACGAATTGGAGGCTCCCTATTCCTCCAAACTGTGCCAGCAAACAGCACCTATACACTGAGGAATTGTGTTTGGTGGAGTATTTTGGAGGAATCAAAAGCCAGCACCATCATTGGCCCAGTAAACATCGTCTCGTCCCACAAAAAATATCTTAGTGTGATTTTTTTTTTAAGGTTATGATTGTATGACTTAATTTATTGATGTCGGTGAATTGGAGGCTACAGATTCCTCCAATGTACTCCAAGAAACTGATTACCGGTACCTCTCTTTGCTCAGCCTGTGTTGTGGAGGAGTTTGGAGGAATCGGTAGTCTCCAATTCATCATTATTAAAATTTTAAGTAATATTTCTCTCGTGTACTGGTGACTTGATTTAAGGGGAGACATTTTTTTGTATTGTAGTAAATTGAAAGTTTACTGAGTCCTCCAATCTAGGTCAAAAAACAAGATCCGTATTAAGGGGGTGCGGGAGTAGGGGACAGGCTTGGGGGGGGGGACTGAGGGAATAAGGGGACAGGCTTGGGGTGGGTAGAAAGCCTGTCACCTATTCCCGCACCCCCCTAACCCCCCCCAAGCCTGTCCCCCTACTCCCGCAACCACCCCCCACCCAAAAAAAAACCGTACCCCCGTAAATCCTCCTAGGCTGTCCCCCTATTCCCGCAACCCCTTAATATCTATTATTTTATTCTTTGCCTGTAATAGTTTGGAGGAACCAGTGGCCTTTTAGTTTCCCCTTAATTAAACACGTGCGTCATATTAAACTAGTCATATACTTTATTTTATTTATTTTTATTTATATACTTATTTAATTATTAATGAAACGTAAAGGACATTTATAATATACAGCGTAACAAGAATATTTTTTCATTATGACGCACATGAGAGTCAGCGTGCATGAGAGTTTAACAAGTAGTTACCCTTTGAGTGGCAGGGGATTTCTCCACAGTTGAGTTAAATCGTCTGCAGTTGATGATGATAATAATTGTTAGAAAACCCAGTCAAGAAAAAAAAAAGTTAATTGGTACACATCTTCACATCTATGGTGCCTGCAGATAGACTCAATTAATTTCACCTGGAGTTAATAATATTTAATAATGTCTGGAGGTAAGAAATGACATCACAAAAGGACCCCCCCCCCCCCCCCGCCATCCAACACTCGTAGGGTAAACATTGACGTCCCACTTCACCTTCACCTTCACACACTAAATATAATCCCTGTAAAACCCTCCACCTCTAATCTTTATCTCCTTCCAGTTCACTAACTTTTATTATTACCGCTCTTCCTCTCCTCCCTCCCTACTCTGCCTCCTTCCCTCCCTACTTTCCTACTCTGCCTACCACCCTCCCTCCCTCCCTATTCTTCCTCCTTCTTTTTCCTCCCTCCTTCCGTACTCTGCCTGTCTCCATTCGTACTCTGCCTCCTTCCCTCTCATCCCTCCCTCTTCCCTCCTCCTTCCCTTCTTCACTCCTTCCTTCTTCCCTACTTTACCTACCTCCCTCCCCATTTTACCTACCTCCCTCCCCACTTTACCTACCTCTTTCCTTTCTTAACTCCTTCCTTCTTCCCTACTTTACTTCCTTCCCTCCCCTTCTTCCCTCTTCTCTCCCTCCCTACTTTACCTACCTCCTTCCCTCCTCTACCTCCTTCCCTCCTCAGCTATCTCCGGCAGACTGTCCAAACACTCAGGTATTATCTCGTTATCTTTTCTTCCTCTTGTTTCCTCTTTCCTTTCACCTCTCTCTTATCGCATGTTGTCTTCGTACATGCATGTTTTCTCGATATTTTCTCATCCTCTCTCTCTCTCTTTTTTTCTCTGCGTTATTGCCTGTTTTCCTACATGCATGTCTTCCCCACTTCTACACATGCATGGGGATGTAGAGAAGAGACAAGTTCGGGGATATATAGCAAGATCTTGGTATATAGTACAGTACAGTGTTGGTAAAATCGGAACAAATAACTTTTCCAAACTATTCCAAGCAACAGAGAAGAGACAAGTTAAGTGAATAGTATACATTTGGTACATTAGAGGCTATAGAGTACCTTGACTCCACCAAAGCATGCCAGCAAACAGGTCCGGATTTACAAAAAATAATGGTGGCATATTACTTGGAATAGTTTGGAGGAATCAGTTGCAGAGGGAACAACTACTGCACCTTCCTATTACAGTATATAAATATCGACTAACACGAGACGATTTTAGGGGTAGCTTGTTGTGTACAGTAATGGGTGTTGTTTCTGTGTCATGAGTTACAAGTTGCCAGGCATGTAGTGTACTGTAGTGGTGAATGAATAGCAACAGAGAATGAGGATGAGGATGAGGAGGGTGAAGTCGATGGGTGATGTTTTTGATGAGTGTAGCCTACAGTAGTTGGAGTTAATGTAGGAGGTCATCTCATCTCTTTGGTCCAATTGAAGGACAAATGATTTCTTCAACACATAGCAGAAAACCACCAGACCAGACCCACGTTGTTCTTGTTGTTTTACTTTGTTTTTTTGTCCTGGCTAATATACATCAATTCCTGTCTCTGTAATATGACCTTAGTGTTGCCTACATTCCAGTGTTAATTGACTAGTTGTGTAAATTATTGGTGAAATATGTCTGTGTTTGCATTACACTTACCGAAAAAGCCAGGAAATTAAATGAGCACGGGCTCCGTTCTGTATAGTCAAGTGTGGAATAATCATTTGCCTTCCAATTCGTCCACAACAAAATGGCACCTTAATGAAAGCTCTTCATGGTAACTAAGGTACACACACACACACACACTTTATTACTACGCCATATGCGGTCATTAGTCATTACCCAACCAACGCTATAATAGCCATTCATTTCTTTTAATATGGAGGAACGTACGTCGTGGTAATCAATACATTATCCACATGTTTTCATTTTCGTTAATTGTGGCTATAATGTTGTTCTCGGAATATAATTATATCTCCCGGCAGCAGAGAGCAGACAGAACTACATCTTTATAAATAAATGAATTAAACACACACACACACATTTAATTGGTAGCATCAGTTTCGAGACTCGTTTAGCTTAATTTCAATCCATCGAAAGCTTACATACGTATAGCCCCATAATTTACTGTACACATTCACCACTATCACCCAACCCATCATGCTAGTCGACAAAAAAAATAATAATAAAGTTTGGGTGGGAACACTTGTGGCACAATGTAAAGGTGCCAGTTTGGGTGAGTTTTTTAGTTTTAGATTTTGAGGATTTGGCAGAGCTGAACTGGTGTAATAAAGATTTTCCCCATATAGCGAAATGAAGCTAAATTTAGTATAGTACAAAATTAATATTCTGTACTGGTAGAATATCCTCCTCTACTCGTTACATACATAATAATAGAGGATTTTGAAGGGCAGTCTGACGGGATTTGTGGGAGGTGTACTTGGCAACACTGGAGTGGAGTGAATGTGAGTGAGTTGGTGGCACACACCTGTCCTGTCCCACCCCACACCATTATTTATGAGTTATATAGGACTTTACTCACTCACTCACTCACCACACATCTTTAATTAAGGGGGTGTGGGAATAGGGGTAAGGCTTGGAGGGGGAGGTTG
Source organism: Petrolisthes manimaculis (assembly GCA_034508575.1). NCBI lineage: Eukaryota > Metazoa > Arthropoda > Malacostraca > Decapoda > Porcellanidae > Petrolisthes > Petrolisthes manimaculis. Next base: position 10,746 of record JAWZYT010003424.1, read on the forward strand.
GGGGGTGCAGGAGTAGGGGGACAGGCTTAGTGGGGTTTGGGGGGATTAGGGGGACAGGCTTTCTACCCACCCCAAGTCTGTCCCCCCTATACCCGCACCCCCCAGTCCTCCCCCAAGCCTGTCCCCTACTCCATATTGCTACCGACACACCACTCCAGTCTCTAATATATTTTGTGTGTATGTTATCGAATAGAATAATTGAAGGGATAATATTCAGTTCGATAATCCATGCATCTTATGGTATCCTGCTGGTATTTATTGAAAATATTACCGTTTTGTAGCAGTGTTGCTAGATCCCAGTGTTTTGCCCTTTACTTCACCACGGTTATTTCCCGGTAGTTTGTCCAGGTTAGGTTCCGATAGTCTGTTGTAGTCTAGGTTATGTAAGGTCAGGCTAATTTCAAAATGGTGAATGTGAGTCCCAAATGATTCTTTTTTATTCAAAGTACTTTACTGTATAATATTGTTACAGTGTATTGGTTAAGGCTTTCTGTGAACCCTTTAGTTGCAATATCAGTTCTTACTTTACTTTATGGGTTATGCCTGGCATTTAATTACCTGTGAGAAAAGCCACTGACAGTACGAGAGTCATTAAAGGTGACTTATTGAAGCATTAAATATTATAAATACCACATGTGCCTCATCCAACCAGAGTGTTTCATATACTGCACTGTATAATATATTCTACCTTGTTTCACATTCTCTTTTCTATACTGTACATACTATGGCTGTCATCTAATACTGTAAAACTTAATTTCCCATTCTTCTCTGTCTGGTTATCATCTGACTTTCCATTCTTTATTCTTCATAAATTGACAAGTGTATCATTCTTCACTCTGTAACGTTTAATTGATGACCATATCCTTTCCTGTTCCCTCCGCTTCATAAATGGTTAACAACATCTCCATTCTCTTCCCCCACAGGGCCAGGCTGGACTCGGTATCATGATCATTGAGGGTAAACATGCAGAGTACGGCAATGGTATTTTCATCTCAGACCTGCAGGAAGGATCTGTAGCCGCTGAGGTGAGCACTTGTACCGCATATATTAATTGTTTCCTGGAAAAATATAACTAGTAGTCTGGAAATATATTAACCAAAACACTTAGATAAACCTTTTCAGAGTAGACCAGTTGTATATTTGAAAGATTGGGAGTAACGATTAACTCTTGTATGAGGGAGTTGGATAGAAAAGAAATGAGACAGAGTTACTTAGTGAGGTCTGCATGCTCTCCTAAGGCAAGGAAGCATATATTGACCCAATTTTGAAAGCTATCTTCAGTATACAGTAATTGCAATAGTAGAGAGTGATGCAAATTTGAGAGAAGGAGAGAGAGAGGCTGTCATGAATTTAAATGGAGGAAAGTTGATAATAAAAATCTTTCTTAGCGCTTTCAGTAATTGTCATGTACAGTACTCATGTTTTCCTGTCCCACATCTTTACCAGAGCTATATTGTGTGTGTGTGTGTTGGTTGTACTGTACTGGGATGCATTTCCTGTCTCACCTACTATATAGTACAGTACTTCCATTACTGTTGATTGCCTTATGTTTGACATACCACAGGTACTGTTCTGAGTATTGCTACAGGCAAAATCTGGATAAATACTGTAGATAATTATCATTGCTTATTATTTATTCAGTGTATTGTACATGTAATCAATCAGTCTGTTGTTCAATATTTTTCTGTACAATCATTCAGTCATTCCAACAATCTATCACTCACTTTCACAAATACGGTACTGTACTGTATACAGTAGTATCATAAATGTACAGTATATGGTGTGGTCATTATTTTCATTTTATTCAATCAATTAAACTTTCTTTCCAATCAGTTGTTTGAATTTCAGTTTTTCTATCCAGTAAGCACGTAGCTGATGCTGTTGTATTTTCTAGCCAATCAGTTATAATATGTTCATGTTTTTCTCCAGTCAGCCTGGTACTGTAAATATTTTCTCCGATCAATTTGGCACCAATAATATTTTCTCTCCTATCAATCTAGAACTATTTATATTAATTCTCCAGTCAATTTGGTTTTGTTAATACTGTATTATTTTTTAATCAATCTGGTACCTGTACCATATCTATTCAGTATTTCTGTTCAGCCAACCAACCATTCCATTCATCAATCACTTCATAGGCTGGTTTGTTGGTGGGAGACATGATTCTGTGCGTCAACAAGGAGGAGATGGTCGGTGTGGACTATGACCAGGCCACCAACATCCTCAAGAAGACAGAGGGTGTTATCACCATGTTCGTTGCCAATGCCACCCGCGCCTCAGGGAAGAAGCCAGGTGGGTGGTGGGGGGATCATTTATGCTATATATATATAACCTTTAACCCTAAAACCACAGAAGATGACCTGTGCATTTTTCTCTGTTTCTCTCTGCCCACTATTTCTATAGTTGGAACAAAAGAGGCACTACCAGCATGCAAAGTATTGCATAGTATTTTAATTATCCCAGAAGCAAGAGTGGGATAAAGTAACACTTGTTTACTGTACTTAAAATGTCACTGAAGAGTTAAATAAGTAATCAGTCAAACAAATTGATGCTGTTAGTGTTTTCCTTCCTATCAGCCAATCAATCATCTAGTCTGTTTCAATATTGTACTTAATATTTTTTTCAATCAGCTGATCAACTAAGGTGGGTAGGAGTCACATATTAAGGTCTTTACTTCTATCAATCTCTTTATATTTTATTCATATCAGTGCTGTACTAATATATCCTCTTACTTTTGCACAGTTCCTGTTCTTGATGTTTTTGTTTATGATCAGTCATGATTAGTCCTGTATTGTGATTGTATTCCTGATGTCTCCCAAATTCCTACCATTTATGTATGAACTTGTATTATACAGTAGGCCTACTACTGTATAGTACAGTGTATTTTTGTCATCTTTCTTAATTTCAGAATTTCAGAATTATTGAACAGTGTTGCATGGAGGCATATTTTTAAATTGCTTAATCATTAAAGTTCTTTCAGCACCAGCATGAAGGCCTCTTTTTCTTGTTTTGGATGATTAGGGAAATTTTTAGCTAGGATTGTACTGGCAGACATGACAGCCCATTACTTAGGGTCAGTTTTACTCCTTGTCCCTCAGAAACTATCCGTACCACATACTGTACATTGGCCAGAGTAGGCAGCTGTACTGTATAATATGGTGGTTGATGAAATGCCACTAGTCTTCTCTGAAGGGTTATGATCTCTCTTATTTCAGAAAATTAGAGAAGCTTAAATTTATGAGTTAAAGGACTAACTTTTGTCTACTTGACCAATCTGTGGTACGGTACCAATGTTGCACCATCTCTTGATATGTACCTGTACTGTACTATACCTCTTCAAGCAAGTATAGAATAGCAGCATCATCAATACTTTACAACAGTAAATGTTCTCATGGAGTCTAATTACCGAGTTATTTTCATACTTTTTCATGAATTTTGTTTCATATGAACATTTGCAGATAAATCCTCCAAAACAGAGTCGGCACCAGCAGCTCCTATAGGTTTGTGTGTGGTATCTGTTAAAGTAGCTACAATTTTACAATAAGCAGTTAAATTATAAGATTAATTTGCTTTGCAGTTTTTATATCATGACATTTGAATTTTTGGTTCTTTTATTGTGGGCTTCTAATTTTATCTCTTTATTTGCAGGCCTTTTCTTTGATTTTATTTTTAATATTATTAGGCTGTAGTAGTTACAGTACAAATAATTTATGTTTCATGCCTTCAGTTTACTTGGCATTGCCTGACTTACTGCAAGAATGCATTTCATATGCTTTGCCATATCATACTAATAAAATTAAGATAATTTCCTTTTCCAATCCAGGCTTTAGCACATTAGGAAAAATTTTCATGGCATACATTCATTTCCATGCCATTGCATAAGATACTGTATTTTACATATGTTTAGTACAGTATAGCAGTTTACAAAGATGCACTTTTCATTTTCAATTCTTCTCATTCATTCCCAAGATATTTATTCAGGCTACGTGTTCTGAACTTGTTTCCTGAGCTAACAACAAGAAATCAAGCATGCACTATTTACAAATGCTGCTTTGTTTGCCATTATAATACAGTAATTTGTTTTCAAGACTAAAAGCTGCTGAAAATTGAGGTGCAAACTACAAAAAATGTTCATTAAAAAACATACTACTGTTTGCAGAGATGAACATTTCCTGCAGCTAAGCTCGATTAATGTACGGCTTTATTCACACATACATACATGATACACTAGCGGTGGAGGGTGGCCAGTTTCATGCACCCTTACTGGATAACAGGTCACTGTCATTCATCAGGAGTTTTGGTTCAGTCACACTGCTTTGATACAGTACTAGATCAACTGTGTATGTTGGTAGGTGGTTTCATATACAGTACAGTACACTAGTTACCAGTTATTCAGGAAAGGTGCAACAGACTGCCAACCATTCTTCGTGAGCGTACAATGAAATAGCAAACGTGACGGTAGGCTACAGTCGAGATTATAAGTCTCTTAAGGTTTTCTGGTCTGAAGTTGAATTCTGAAATTATAGATGTGTCATGAAGATGAAAAGGAATCAGCTTGAATATTTTAGTCCATGCAGAGGAGGTGACTAACTAAGTTTTATTTACAAGGCAGTGAATATCTGAGTTCATCACCAGCAGACCAGCAAAATAAAGGGACTAATGGTCATAACTGCACTTGTGTCTTTAACTGTGGCTAGCATTGTCATTTTATCACAGGGCTTGAGTGTATTGTATGCTGCTCTAAGGACATACTTTACCATTATATTGATGTGCACTATTAATTTAATGTTATTTTCAGCACCACAAGCTACAGTATATACTGTATGTATATATTGTACAGTATACACTATATAATATGTATACTGTACTGTATATATACCATATATATATACAATGTATATATACCATATACTGTATATATATACAGTGTATATATACCGTATACATATACTGTACATGTACATTGTATATACTGTATATATATATATGTGTGTAAATAATTATCAGTAGTGGGTGTAGTTGTGGGTGTGCTGGGATGAATGACAAAGTAATGTAATGATAATAAGTTGATAGGACAGTGTCAGATATATTGACTTGGTGAGAAGATTCATCTCTATCTCTTTCTGAATGTGGTTGTTGAATTCTATCAGTGTACGCTGTAAATGCTATTTATTTCTACAGACTAGAATAAGTGCTATAATTGAAAACTCTTAATGTTTTTTATAATGTCTCAATCCTTTATGTACTGTAGTAGGCATACAAGTTCTGAGTTGACTAAATATAAAAATTTATGAGGATAACAAAAAAAAAAGTTTACGTTATAGTCACCATTGAATCTATCTCATAATGCAGTACATTGGGTGTACAGGAACATGATTGCTTAACAGACTGTGTGTGCATCTCAGATTCTATTTCAGTTATGAGTGGAAATGTTGTGGACTACTGATTTGTGAATACATTTTCTCTTATACTGAATGTTTAACACTCTCATGCTACATTGAAGTACTAGTGGTATCCATTTTACTTATGGCTTCAGTGATTCAAGAATTTTGGTGCCTTACATGTATTGAAATATAATTGTGTGGTGTTGGGTCATTTAATTCAGTGGGACCCAGTTATGTGTCCAACATGTTTGTGATGGGTGTTAGTGTTTTTATGTGTGTGGTGTATTGTGCATAGCCTATATTTGCAGGTGGTGTATTTTATATGTACAGTATGTCTATAGACAGTGTGTGGATGTGTGTGTGTTTGGCATATGTGACATCTGTGTGTGCAACAACTAACACTGTATTGTGCCTTTTGTTACTCTGTGCTGCTACCATGGGCCCGGTGCATGGTCCTGTGAGTATCATGCCTAAAATTATTCCCAGTCATCCTTATGTAGATATTTTACCATCCCCCTCCATACCACACCGTGTTCTTAGTTATCCTCATTAACTCAAATATTCCCCTTCCAACCACAATTGTCTTCAGATGCTCTGGATCACCCTCCATTAGTCATGTTTTCCCCCCTTTTACAAACTTTCACCTGTTCCCAATTCAAACCAAACCACCCTCATTCAGTTTTAGTTCAGCAATACAGTATATAATTCTTCCTTGTCTAATTCTTCTTGTCACCTTTTGTTAGCAGTGTTCCTTACCCTTCTCCAACATGTTCTGATGGTTCAAGTCACCCTCATTATGCTGAATTTTATCCCTTGCACTCCCATATATCACCTTTGGTTCATACAGTACAGTATCTCTGTCTTGTGTTGTGTCATGGTCTGTTGGTGTTCCTGTGTGTGTGTTACCAAATAAATTATTTTCCAAATACAGTACTGTACAGTAGAAAATTAGTGTCTGAGATATAGTACACAGTTTGTGGATAATTTATATTGAATGAATTGTGAGTGTTGAAGTGTAGTGTAGTGTAGTTTCATAGTAGAATTTGCATTTGAGCAACCCTTACTATCCTCCTAGAACTATGTTTTGTATCTGTAATGAGTTGTTTCTTGTACAGTCACATTAATGTATTATCATTCCTTGTTTGTATGTACTGTAGTATGCAACTACTTTTTCAGATATTAATGTTTAAATGGGTACTTTTGTAATGACACAGTAAGATTTACATTTCAAAGACTTGGGTAGTGTACAGTATAATGCAAAACTGCATGTCTGCCTCAAATGAATGACCATTAATGCTTATCTGAATGCTTCCTGGCTTTACTTGTTCTTGTTGGACTGTCATTTCTGCCTGATATTTTTGTACTTTATCATCGAGCAGTTGTTGATTTGTATAACCAGAGTAGATTCAATATTCAGAGGGATTGCATAAAATAAGCGCACCACATGAGGAATCTTAGCTGACTACAGTACTGTAAATATTTAGGCTGCTGACATTTCCAGACTATACTGCTCAACAACAGATCATCCACTCTAACACTTCTTGGCTGTGTTGGAGGAATCAGTAGCTTTCCAATTTCCTAACATGAGTCTGTATTACCCCTTAAAGTAGAGGATGATCAGATCTCCATTTGAAAACTATCCAAGAGATCCTGTACTCTGTAGCATATTTATTTTTTATCCATATGCTGGGAGAGTCGTGAGCTATGCTTAATTATTTTAACCAGGCGAAGATGCACTAGCTCCTTCATTTGATTTCTTGGCTTTTGTGGTCAATGTGATACAATCAAGGATAAATTACACTAAAAAAAAATCATAAATAGGTACACTAATTATCTGCAACCTGTTAACATTGAAATGTATGCAGAAAATGTATCTAAAGTCAAAATATTTAGCAGTTTATTTGTGCATTTTTGCCAGGATAAAAAAATACACACTAGTAGCATCAATGATGACTGTCACAAGGGCTCCATGGACACCACCTGAGGCCATTGTATGAGTCACTGTCATCCCCAAGCCCATGACTCTTCTTACTTATACCATAGTACAGTACAGTACATGTATAGTACATGTATAGCAATACAGTACGTACAGTAGTGACATTGACGAATTGTGATCATAGTTCATATATCAGTGTACAGTAGTATTTTCTTAGCTTTTGGTTGGTACTAAATACAGACTGAAGTGAATTATTTTTTTTATTGATATATACTGTAGTGTAGTTAGACTGTCATGCACAATTTCTTTTTCTGTAAAAGATTGATAGTTATTTGAATGTTGGTGTTAATTATTTGTATGAATATTAATTTGTGTATGTTTTTATTTAACTAAGGATGCATAATGTGGTCCAGGAATGTACAGTAGAGTATTCAGTGTGCATTTTTTTTTACTTCATCATACTGTACAACAAATTCATTCAGTGCATATATTTTCCTTTCATGATTTGAAAAGGTCATAATTGATGTAAGGAAATTACTGAATATATTGTAGGTTAGTGTAATTTATAGATACTGTATATTTATAAGGATTTGTGCCCAAAGCCTGACAGTACAGGCAAGCAGATGGGTAAAATTAGCACATTGATGTTTATTCTGTACAGTAGTCTGTGACAGTATACAGTACTTACATACTGGTATCAGTAACAGTGATTTGGCCAGGATTTTGTAGTACCAGCTGGAAACTATACCTTCATCTGAAAAATAATTTTCATATTCTATGTACTTTTGTAGCAATATGATTATGTAATAGCTTAATTCTAGTCTACCAGAAAAGATACATAAGGTATTTAACAATCAACCATTGGACAGTGGAAACATGAATACTTTTGGTTTATTATAGTACTTTTTCTAGTATGACCCACTGAGACATAGTACTGTACAGTATATTAAATGAGAGTAGGAAACTTACAGAACAGTAGCATTACATATAAAAAAATTCCTTAAATGTCATCATTTTTGTAGTAACAGAATCAACATACTACAGGTACATGTATTATACAGTAATTTGAAATGTATTTATTTCTTGAGAGGCATTGTAAACAGTAGTCTTTTTAATTGTTATTTTACTACAATATTTATGAAACTTCCAATTGATTGTTTTGGGGAGCTACAGTTTCATCATGTTTAAACATACTGTACTTGTAATACTGGACTACCACTCATTCCTTCTTCCTTCCAACAGATGTGCCACCAAAACCCGCCATCGCACCCAAACCTGCCTTACCTGCCAAACCCGCGTCACTATCCTCCCTGCCTCCCCCACCATCATCTGCCACCGCTACCATCACCACCTCCCCGCCCCACGATGACACCGACACGACCACCCCTCCGACCCTGCCTCCTGCCCGGCCAACCCCCGCCGACCGCCTCACCGTCCACAACCCTTCCTCCTTGGCCTCCACCACCTCCTCCTCGGCCTCCACTTCTCCATCCTTGAATACTGTCTCACCCACAGAAAAGGAAAAGGAAAAGCCTCAGGTTTGTTATTATAACATGCAAAATTGTTTGCACAATGAATCTGAATAATTTATTTATCTAAGGTTATCATGCCAAAATCAAGCTGAATCAGAATTAATCACCAATTAATTGTCTTGTTGCTGGTAGTAAATATTTTGTATGCTATATCTTTATTAATATGGATATCATTATTAAAATTATTATTATTATTATTTTTTTTTTCATTTACTATAGAACACAGCATATCATCATCATCATCATCATACAATTCTCAATATACAGTATAGAAAATAGTTGTAACCTGTTGATGTCATCTGTCATTCCAAGAATGGTGTTGCATCTTGTTAACAATTTTCCATTGGCAGTTGGTCAAAAATTCTACATGCAAGAAAAATTCAAAGGATAGGTAATGATGATGCCGTGTATGGTGACTCCAGTAATGTCTGTGGAGCCATCATACTAGTAAAGAGGGTCGATTATTATAGACGTACAGTATTGGGGTCTACGTAGCCCTCTTAACTAAACAGATCCACTACCCTGATACCCCGTAAGGGAAGTTTTTGGCGTCCCTTCGGCCCCAGCTAATCCATTTGAGTTCTTCAATTATCCCTCCATTCCTTTTCTTTCCTTCATACTTGCTGTCCCACCTCTCTATCACCCCTTCCCATTGGTGAGGGCTGGTTCTATCCAGAAATGAGGAATTTGGCATCCTCTACCACACCCTGGCCTGGACCCAGTGGGGCTGACTTTATTCTCTGTGAATATTAGTTATCCCCCACAGGGCTAGAATAAAGATTGTTGTAGGATCTGGTCACTTTCTAGTGGATTTGACGAGATCTGCCCACATGGATTAAAAATCTACGTGAGTTGTACTGCAACCGGAGGCCTTTTTTTTTTCCACTGCTGTGTGGACCGCCAGCACATGGGGTTGCATTTCCCTTTGCATAAAGCAGTGTAAACTCCCTCCCCCTTATGGTCCCTTCAGAGCTGGTCTTATGGAAGGTATGGCCCCACTTGTAGCTCTTGTGGTAACATGGACTTGGGCCCACAGCACTGGCTGTGGTATCAAAGCCTTCCCCCCAATCTCCCTGGCGGTCGGAGGCCCCCAGACTCCCTGGTCCAGTAAGCTCTGGTCCCATTTCCTTGGGATGTGCTTCGGTAGCCCAGGCATATAGGGATAGCCCCTCCTTTATTTTAATTTGGGATTTTTCACTGCGACCAGAGTGAACCAGGGGTCTGTGTGGCAGGAGGCCATTCTGCCCCGGGAGAACATCAACAACAACAACAACTACCCTGATATTGAACTGGTCAGTTTTCTGGCATAGGGTGGAGAAATTAATCACTAGCCCTCCAGCTAACCTAAAACAGTTGATCCCCCTGAAGTACAGCTGGCTCACTCACTCACTCATACTCATTCGTATCATCACTATATTCCATCAATGTGCATCATCTTGTGTGTCCGAAAATTTCACCAATATTGAGGGAATTCCCTTCATAGTATTTCCTTCATAAAGATTACCTTACAGTTTGCCAATAATTCTGTGCTTCATTAAAGTTATAGTGTGCATTATAATGTTGGCCACATTCCACAGGACCCAGCCACAGCAGAGATCCGACCCGGGAAGGAGACGACCATAGAGATAGTCAAGGAGAAGATGGGGCTTGGTCTCTCTATTGTGGGAGGCTCTGATACTCTCCTGGTAAGTCCATTTTACATGTTCTAACTTTAATGCGTCCCTTTCAGTATATATGTCTTGGAACTCAGTGACTGACATATGCCATGGTGCTGTCTGGTAATTTAGGCAGATATCCACAAAGCAAAATATTATAAATCAACATAATGTTACATAACCTAACTTAACCCAACCATACTGAAGCCAAACTTAAGGGGATAGTATATTTTTGGTACAGAGGGGAGGTGGCTGAGTGGTTAGTTTCTGGACTCATAACCTATTGGTCGAGAGATCGAATCCTCTCAGGTGAGGGGCTGAGAATATTTGCTCTTCCAAATCAAGTTTCAAGCACTAACTATAAGGCCACCGAACGTTGTAAAACACCCTCGCTGGTACCATAACAGCTTAAGTATTTGAGAATTACCCTCACTTCCCTCCCTGTGGCTGGGTGCTAATTTGGAAGTTGTGACGTGTGTGTGTGTGGGTAGCAATTGACCTGGGCCATGGTAATGAGCTTGATAAAGCCTATGTCCAGTGTCGGAACATTAAAAAAATAAATAAACATTGAAGGCTACCAATCACCCTAACTATGCAAAGAAACAGACATAATCAACTATATTTGAGTAGCCTGTTTCTTGTTTGGAGGAATAAGTTTCTTTATATTTGCCAAGACTACACTTCCTCCTTTGATATTGTAAATTACGGTGAATTAAATATACAGTACAGTATGTACTGTACTTGGATCATTGCTTTGTGGTTCTTCGGATGGCACTGTGGCCCCTCTCGGTTATTGAGCCCAGCATATATACTGTAATCTATACATGAAACCCTTGTTATGCACGGCTTTCACGTCCTCCACAATCTCATACTTTTGCATGATGAATATCCATGGACAGGATCTGTACCTCCCTCATTATATACAGGACGGCACTAATTCTTATACAGTGCTGAGATTATCCTGACTTTTGTAGTAGTCACAATATAGTGAATGTTGTACTGCATGTTATAGGAGGTTTCTGCCTTAGTTTAATGTTCTGTATTCCATGAAGTCTAGACCTCAGTAAAACATGGATTGAGGACACACAGTACATTTAACTCCTGTGTATAACAAGGGTTTACTTTACCGTATATAAATGAAGCACAATATAAAGTACACAATATGTGTGAGAAATGAGAGAAAGTTTATTTGATGAAAGAAAAAAAATATAATTTAAAAATGCAGAAAGTGGCTGAATAAATAAAGAAGTAATTACAGAAAATGAATAAGGAGGATAAATGAAGGGCATATATTTCTATTTATTTAATTTTGTAAGTACAGTACTAATAAAGTATTTTCTCTTGTCCCCTCGACCATCACCACCACAGAAAGTAAGTCTGCAGTATTGAGAAGAGTGATGTGTGCTTTGCTTTGGCGTATAGTCAAAATTCAAGCTCTGGTACACCTACGCCTTGCCTAGTAACACCTTACTTTTTTTAAGGTTTATGTGGAGAAAGTGCAAAGTCATTCCTCATTTAGGTACTTACGCTGTTGATCTTTTCTGCTTCGAAAAAGCAGAAAATTTTATTATTGTACAGTACTGTTCTGAAAGTGTTTCTGGAGGTAGTACAAAGTCACCTCGTTCATGCATACCTAAGCATATGATGCCTTCTGCCTTCTACATCAATATATAAGTCAATTGTTTACCCTTAATACAGACAGTGGGGATCCTGTGGTATAAAGCATCATCTACCTTTAGTCAGAGTACTGTACCAGTCTGGTATGTTATGTACAGTATGATTTAATTAGGAATGCACCAATTTAATTTATTTTTTAAATTTTAGCTCCTTACCAGTAAATTTTTTTGTTAATCAGAACAAATATAAGACTTATTAAAGGATTAAATAATATTTCTGTCAAAAAATAAACAGTTTTACTTGCTAAATTTCCACAGGTTAAGTATTATTGTAAAAATCATGTCTGCATTAACTTGAAGGATTTCAAATGGCACTGGATAACTCCTGTAGACCAAGGCTTAAGGCAACTCATAATAGTTAAACAATTTGATAACAAAATATTTAAACTCCACCATCATGTTGCTTCATCGGGATGCTACTGAACAGCGTATGACCAGCCTAACTTTAACTCGTAAATAACAGCTAATGTACAGTACCTGTATTTTGCCGTTTTTGCTAACTACTGTACTTCTGTTGCAATTTACACATAACCAATGACTTACATTGTATACTTGGCCAATGGGAGACAAATCAAGATATCACAAAGAAACCCCCATTGTTCAAGACGTATGTGTCACTGGCTTTGATATCCTGCAATAACTGGGAATGGATGGGGGTGGAGAGGTATTATTTCTTTGGTGTGACTTTTCTGGTTACTACACTGACTTATGTTGGTAATATATAATATTGAAGTGATATTGCACCTTCCTTTCACTACCAATTATACTGTACTGTATGAAATAGAATGCTGTTTGTTCATGTGTATGATATACATTACCAGCATTAATAGCCCTCAAGAATGGGCATACACCTCAGTTGATTGGCTTGTCTAGGATTAAGGGTGATTATAAGCTCTTAATAACTTAGAATTGAGTAGTCTTTCTAACTTGTCCCAAAGAACAAATCCCCTGTATTATGGTTCCGTTTTTCTTGCCACAAAGTTTTATTGAAGCTGTAACGTATAATGCCCTACAGTATCTGTTCTCTCTTTATCAATTTTTTCTACTTCAGTACCTATGGGACCCTTGTTTTAATACAGTATCGTAACAAAATTCTTGTACAAGCATTTTTTGTTTAACGTCAGGTTTTCTCATAATTACGAGCTTTGCATCTTTTCCTAGTTTTATGTTGGACAGGAGGGCTTAATAAATGTGTAGTATATTGCATGATTAGATTTACAGTTTTCTGTCACTCTTGTAATGCATTTTCTTATTAATTATTTGTATGTACTGTACTGAATTGACTATACGATCATTTATCCAATTTCTGGTCATCACTTTAGAAGTAAGATGATTTCTGTAGTCACTTCCATGTGTGTGTGTGTTTTCTGTTATTGTTTGGCCATCTTGTGTCACTTTAATATAACAGTGTGCATCACATGTTAATAATAATGTGGACTTAATGTGACACAATACTTTTGGACTTCATGTATGTTATGACCAAAGCCTTACAGTTTCTAAATGCTGCTATTAAATCCATTGCTTCATAAGCTTTCTTAACATCAAGCCAAATTTTCATTAAGAATTTACCTAATTATAAATGTAATTTGCAACATAAAGGTAGTGTAGTTTTATTTGTGCTAAGTAAAATTTTAAAGAAAGAGTAAAGTTCAATGGCACATATCTACAGTATGACTAGAAAGTCATAATAAATATCCTATATGAAATAAAGCATCAGCATTTCTGGTCAGAATAAAAGTACAGTAGCCTATGTAAGTTAAAGGTTTACATAAAAGTAATTACATTTCTTGCTACACATTGGAGATGAGAGGTCAGCTATTATGGTAGTCTTAGCAAAGTATACACAAGTGCATTCTAGGTATCAAGAAACTCTCTGAACAAATGATAATAATAAATTGCTGTTGTTTTGTTTATGATGGCAATTCTTCAATAGATTTGAATAAGAGTATCTGCTCTAGCTAGTCATTCCACTTTTTGTGTCATTCCAAAGCACCTCACTACATATTTTCCTTGGCTTTTCCTTCTGTACCCTTCCCTCACATGCTTATCAAGGACTTTCCTCACCCAATTGTTCTCCAGGACTCCTCTCCTCCATTTTCTCCACTTGCTTGAACCACCTCAGCCACCCTCTTCCTATTACTTCACCAATACTCTTCATATCAAATGTGGCAAGTAGGTTTGCACCATCTACTATATAGTACTCTGTTTCTAAGGGACGTCCAGCTGGCCTTCTACATCTCTGTATCTCAACAATCCAAAAATTATGGGTTGTTAAAGACCATTAACTGAAATTCTACTTTCTTTTGAGAGTCCCAGTTCCTCTTATATTATAAAATACTGTGTTTCTTTATTTGTTCCTTCCAAAGTTCATCTATTTTTCTTTATCAATTTCTATTGGTTGTGTTTGCCACCCATGATAATGGAACCTATGTAAGTTTGACAGATATTATTCCGGAAGTCACACATCCTGCTGCCCTGTAAACTCCATATATCTATCTATCTATGTATAGCTCTGATGCCTCACTCCCTCCTGAAACTCCCCCCAAGTGGGTGGCCATGGCAGAAGTGTCTCCAGTTTTCCCTGTTCCAACACTCCCTCCTTACTTGGTCAAGCCCTCCTCTGCCCTTCATGTATCTCTCCCTTACATACTCTTCCACTCTGTTCTTCCTATTAACCGGGGGTCTGCCTCTCACACCAGGTCCCACAACTTCACTTTCATACACCTTTACAAACTCCTCACCTTGCATTCTCTCTACATGTCCAAACCACCTTAATGTATTACGCTCTACCCTCTCAACCACTCCGCACTTAATACCAATTGCCTTCTCACTCATACCACATCTCTCATACACACTCTCATTACTTTCTCCATTACTTTAGCTCTTTCAGTAATTATGATATAATATTGGGGTGAAAACATGTGTATTTTGCCAGGTAAATGAAAAATATACAGTATAAAAGATTATATGACTCATGAACCATGTGTATGCTATGACAGGGTGCTATCATCATCCATGAAGTGTACCCTGATGGTGCAGCTGCCAAGGATGGTCGCCTCAAGCCAGGGGACCAGATCCTTAATGTGAACACAGAGAACTTCAGGGAAATCACACACCAGAAGGCACTCAGTGTACTTCGACAGACACCCTCTAAGGTTAGTCACTATTTCAAGTACTGTACAGTACTGTGTTTTAGTTATTAAAATCCACAGTGCTCATTGACCCTAAAACAACGGGTGTTAACTTCAGTTGACTAACCCTAGACTAGTTTCCTTGTTGACCAGAAGCACTCTTGACCCTTAAAGGTTAGATGCTATTTCAGTTCACCTGTAGTTAATATACAGTACTGTATACGGACTCACATCAGACAGTTTCATAAGATCACTGGAAAATCCCCGTTGTCTAAAGGTTAACATGTTCATAGGTAATAAGTTTAAAACAGTGGGATACTGTATGAGAACTACATAGTATTTAAGGACAGTTTGAATCTAAGCCTTTTAATAAATTATTTCAATATGGAAGTAACTATTTTTAGTTATAGTTAGGGACTGAGGTCCTCACAGTTCCATCCCAACCTTTGTAAGATTCCATGTTATGAGAATTTTACCCACCACCTTAAGTAATTCTGCTCTGAGATCAGCAGCACTATCTGTATCAAGTTAAAATGAATTTTTAGTAATGGAATTATAGTGGATGAGAGGTGGTTGAGTGGTTACAGTATGAAGCTGGTAACACAAAGGTTAGAGGTTAACTTTTTGTCAAATGGTAGGGGTTGAAATATGAGTAACATGTACAGTTGGACATTTGAGTTGGTGGTACAGACTAGGGGAAAGATGCTCGTCCCTGTATGGTAATCGGCGACTGTTGTCTGCCACCTCCTTATTATTGCCACCACAAGTAATGGTTTTAGCCCCCTGATATATCCTACGTATAAGGTGTTAAAGAAGTTGGTATTTGGAGGAGTTAAGCATCTTCAACCTCCAAGACCACAGAGCCACCAACAGCAAGATGACTTAATCTGGACACAAAAGAACAATAAATGGTACCCCAGCAGTTGTGGATTTAGGATTATTGTATTTAATCAATTTCCACTTTCTTCTGTGAGGTACAGTTGGCTCCACTCCCGCGTTGACCACTGCGCGTTGCCAATGTTGAGCCACCCAGATATTCGAATCCCGAACGAAGCGAAGCACTCATGACCTCCATCTCCCCAACTCAGTCGTCCCTCCCTCCATCTCACTCGTCCCTCCCTCCATCTCACTCGTCCCTCCCTCCATCTCACTCGTCCCTCCCTCCATCTCACTCGTCCCTTCCTCCATCTCACTCGTCCCTTCCTCCATCTCACTCGTCCCTTCCTCCATCTCACTCGTCCCTTCCTCCATCTCACTCGTCCCTTCCTCCATCTCACTCGGTCATGAGTGCTTCGCTTCGTTCGGGATTCGAATATCTGGGTGGCTCAACATTGGCAATGCGCAGTGGTCAACGTGGGAGTGGAGCCAACTGTACAATACCAGTGTGCAAGTCATGATGTATGTGTATGTAGTAGAGCATATTGATGATGTCCTGGACCTTGGTGTGAAAAGAGCCTATGTTCATAGTTAACTCGTATGTTTTGTTTTCTCACTATCAATTATAATTTGTAAATTCTGTCATTGAATAAGCACTAGTTATAATAAGTTATAATGTTGAGACATCAGTGAAGCAGGGTATAATAAAAATCTCAAGGTAAAGCAAAAATTGTTTTCCTGTTATGGAACTGATATATTCTAAGAAGTATTTCATGAATATCCCTTAGAGTACCTGAGTCATTTCAACTGTTCTTGCCATCTTTTAAACTGTCATCTAGTCTGCTTTTTTGTAGCAGACAATAAACTTTTGTAAACAATATTATACTAGATAACTATAATTGATTATGGCTTGCCACCTAAGGGTTTGGTGTAATGCAGCAGCTGCTCAAAAGTAATAATTTTATATTAGCTGTGACACTTACTGACAGCTACGAAAATTTAGACTAAAGTATCAGGTCGTGTAAAACTTCCCGTAGTTTGAGCTGAATCACTCATAAATAAATACAAGCTCATCTTTCAATAAAACATCCCACTCTGCTATAATTCATACTTTTGTTATTGGTGTTATTTGTTTAGTTCCTTTTATTACAACGTTATGCCTTTTTACTGAATATGTTGGTAATATTAAAGTTAGATTAAAATTGAAGTGACATTTTACAGGTCTCCTTACTTTTTTTATGAGAAGATAATCCCTGGTTTATTTTTAATTTAGTATTGCATCATTCATAATATCTTGAAAAAGCCCAAAATATACAGTACAGGTTATGTACATTATTTTGTTTTAATGTTTTACTTTATTTACTCTACTGTTTTATCTTTGGTGGGTTAAAGGAAAAGGAAAAGGTAAGAAAAGGTTGATGCAGTTGTTGGTAAATATTTTGTGGAGTAAATTAGTCTTGTATTTTAACTGCTACTGTATCTGTAGAGGGAATGAGTAAGTGTTTATGGTGTGGAGTGTTAATGTTACAGTATGTTGCTTACATAGGCCTCTTTGGCTACATTACATGTTATTGCCATTGTCATAGCCACTGTTATCATCAATCCACTTTACATAGTCTGCTCAGGGGGGCTGACTTTATTTTTTTTTAAATATTAGCCATCCCCCACAGGGCTAGAATCCACTTTCTAGTGGATTTGATGAGATCTGCCCACATGGATTAAACAATCTATATGAGGTGTACTGCAACCGGAGGGTTTTTTTTTCTACTGCTGTGTGGACCTCCAGCACACAGGGGATGCATTATCCCTTTGCATGCAGCAGTCTAAACTCCCTCCCCTCCTATGGTCCCTTCAGGGCTGGTCTCATGGAAGGTGCGGCCCCACTTGTAGCTCTTGTGGTAACATGGACTTGGGCCTACAGCGCTGGCTGTGGGATCAAAGACCTTCCCCCTAATCTCCCTGGCAGTCAAGAGGCCCCCAGACTCCCTGGTCCAGTAAGCTATGGTCCCATCTCCCTGGAATGTGCTTCGGTAGCCCAGGTATATAGGGGCAGCCCCTCCTTTATTTTAATTTGTTTTTTCACTGCGACCAGAGAGTACTGGGGGTCTGTGGGGTAGGAGGCCATTCTGCCTCAGGAGAACATCAACAACAACAACTTTACATATGGCTAAAGCTTCACTGAATTCTCTCCATTCCACTTTCTCTGCTCACTGTCATTCCCACTTCACCTAGACAGATACTGTACACAGATCTCTGCTCCCCATCTGGTTCTGTTTTTTCTTACATCTAGTTCTTGGTTTCTTCTTATATCCATCCATATGTAGCTATTTTGACAATCATAATTTCTGATGAAACTATCAGTAATCACCTCTACATACCTGTACTGTATAAAGTATTGGATAAACAGTCACACTTAAACACATCCTAAGCTTATGTTTCCTTAACATTCCTGTTTCTCTTTCAACCAAAACTTATCTTTCTGTAACATGCCAATCTATCTATCACCCATGTTTTTTATTCCCTTCTTCCCTCACCCTCTTTCACATATTGTGTACATATTGTATTGTTGTTGTAGACATTTACCCTAAATTATTTAATCGTTATCTTGAATCTGTTTTTCTCTGATCCAAACTCTTTCATCCATTCTTCTTAATCAATTCTTTATACACATCCATAAAATCAATATGCATTGTCTGTCATCCATTCATTCTCTTCATATCTAACACTTGTTATTTCAGACATTTAGTCATTCCTCTTAAACTTAATAATCTACTGTATCTTAGTCCAGTTGTTGTGTCTGAGAACATTATTTTCCCATTTCTATGTACACTCACTCAAAAGAGTATGAGGAACCCTCAGCTGAGTTTCTGATGTTTATAGTTATACTGTAGGTTTGGTGATTCTTCCTGCAGGTATAAGTACTACATTAAATATTGTACTGCTTGGTACTATGCATAGCTGCATAAAGTTTCTTAGTGCTACTGTCCAGCTGCAGGCTGCAGTACCAACCCTATGAGTATGTAGTTGTATACTGTACATTAGTTATTCAGTTCCAAGGGTGCTGATAAAATTTTGAGTGAGTGTACACTCACCAAAAAAATTATTGTCACGAATGGGGCATATATGATTTGAGGTTCTACTGTCAGTGTTACTTGACCCTGTATCATATCGGTCCACTTTCTCTGGTATGTCAAGACAGTGAAGCTGGCAATAAATTTTGTTGATGGGTGTACAGAGAAAACTCATATATGTATTGAGAGTTAATATAGGCTTGTTATTAATGAAGATGTAGAACTGTTGTGCAAGCTAACAATGGGAGATTTGTTCTGTATGGTAATATATGTGCTGGTGACTATTTTTAATGTTACTGTGCATAAGTATTTGCAGTGAGTGTGATTGAGTAGGTACCATATGTGCAGTTGTGTCAAATCCTGCCAACCAATGTAGTCTGTCATTACCATCAAGTGCAAATACCAAAACTTTAAGACATGTGGATATATATCTCTTGTGTGTGTGGCTAGTGTGATTCTTACCTCTGTAACAAAAAATATCGGCTTTCAATATTAATAGAAGGGGAAAATTAATAACCTTATGTTGGAAATGCAGGATGGGAGGTAACTACAGTGATTAGCCAATAAATGGAGCCTTAGTTGTGACCATCAACTATGGCACAAAATAGTTCAAATTAACAACTTAGCATATTACAATTTCATTCCAGATTAAGTGGTAAATTTTATGTTGGGTATACAGTAATATGGATCTACAGTATATTTCTCTTCATCATTCAGTGGTGTTGTATACTCGACCCTCGATTTAATGGACTAAAAGGAGGTTAACCTCTTCCCTTACTGGAAAAGTGACGTGATCTAGGGGATAAATTGGAATTAATATTGTACTGTATATACAAAATTCAGTACATGTACAGTAATTCTAAACTCATGTTAGTAGTAAGGACAATGTCTAATGAGAGGTTGTTCACTCTAAATGGGTTAGGCTTAAGTATGAGTATTGTGAGGTTAGAGGGGGTGGTGGGTGGCTAACGGCACACCTAATATTGTTCAGTTTTCACCAATAGTTCTTGAGTTTTTAATTGTGCAGTACACACGCATTTTCTGTATTTTTATTAAATAATTTTGGTCACATATTTTAGCCACACTCGTACCTTTCTCTAATTTAATTATTATTTCAAGTTTCTGCATCACGTTAAGGTGAATTAATATGTTTTTCCACCTTTGGGCCCATCTTGAGATCTTAAACAATGAGTAAGTAGAAGCAGCTGACTGACTGAACAACTGACCGTCACTGACGCCTGACTGTGTTCTGTACAGGATACTTGCGTGTTGGGTGGTAACGCCACACCGCCTCCTAGCACGGACAAAATTTTCTTCAAGTAACAGACTTTCTGTCCGATGCATAACGATTGTCCGGTAGCAAAAAATGTCTGTTAATTCCGAAATCCATTAAATCGAGGGTCTAGTGTAGTTCATATTGACTCCAAGACATATGTACTTTACTATACTATTACAGTATTTCACAGTGATTACCAGGGTGGATGCTGTATACCTTAAACTTTGGATTCAGACATCTGGAGGAATTTACACCTAGTGAACAACAGGCAAACAAACATTTGTATTCACATCACCCCATTTCTACCTGAAAATGGATTTGTACAATTCTTTCATATCAGTATCATTCATTATTCCCTTAAACTGATGTACTTATGCAAAAAGGTAAAAAAAGAAAATTGGCTTGCACTTGGGGTGACACATTTAATGGTTATACTCAGTAGATTCATTGCAGTTTTCATGGTACTTCCTGTGCAGGTGAAGATGGTGGTGTACCGTGAGGAAGGAACCCAGAAAGAGGAGGACCTGTATGATACCATCACAGTTCAGCTCACCAAGAAGTCCGGCAAGGGACTCGGCCTCTCCATTGTTGGCCGCAAGAATGGTCCTGGAGTCTTCATTTCTGATGTGGTAATTATGATGTTAATATTTGAACTGTCACAGACTATAAATTTTGATGAAAATTGGAATGACTTACACATAAATAGATAATTTACTTGAACAAACACCAGTCAAATTAAAGATTTAGCACAGAAAGGTAAGTGGGTGAAATATAAGATTAAAGTGATTCCTCCAAACTTTGCCACACTGCAGAACAACTTATGAGGTACTGTAGTGTGTTTCTTGGCACAGTTTTGAGAATTTAAATCCATGAAATAAAAAAAACTGGATGTAAACAATTGTCAAAGTTGTGCCAGGAAACAGAATACCTGTACCTATAACATTATTCTGCAGTGTGGCAGAGTTTGGAGGGCACACTAAGCATCTGATATCTTAATTCCTAACCTTTATTGATGTCCATTAACTTCAGTACAGTACTCATTATTGAGCATTACAGTCAAATTTTTAGCCCTTGGATGGTGTAATTATTGTAATAATAACCTTTAGATATCAGGAGTGCTTCTATCATTTTGGAGTTACGAAAAGAAAATGTACAGAAATTTGACATTGTTTATGATTAGACACTGTTCGTTGCAGGTGCCTGGAGGTGTTGCAGAGAGTGATGGTCGGTTGATGCAAGGTGATCAGATCCTGGAGGTGAATGACAAGGACCTCCGATCAGCCACACAGGAGCAGGCCGCAGCCATTCTTAAGTGTGCACCCGGCTCTGTTTCCATAAAGCTGGGACGCCTTAAGGCCGGCAAGAAGGCCAATGCCAACAACAATGCGTGAGTATGGTTTAACAAAATTACACATCATTGTCACCATCATCATCATTCTTGCCAAACAAAGGCCTAATCTATTTTCTTTATTCAAGCAACAAAACATTATGTACAGTAGTTTCACCAAACTAGCCCACATTATTGGTTCAAACTTTGATAGCTTTCCTGTCACACTTGGTCATCCTTCATATCCACCAGACTGAAATACAGAACAGTCTATAATTCTTATAGCTTCACAAAGAAACTGTTGGTATTGAATGCTGTTGCTACTACTGATTCCTCCAAACTACATACCACAAAACAGTACTTTTACTGTGGAAGTCAGTTTGAAGGAATCAATGCCTACAATATCCTGACAGGATTTTAGCTCCAGATCATCACATTTAATTTTTATGTAAGTATATCAGTTCATTTTGAGGGATAATTTATCTATCTTTTAATTGGTTGACTAAAATGCCGCATCATGTAATAATCCATTAGGTATTTTTATTCTTCAGAAATTTTAAATGTATTAAACATTAGATGACAATATTTCATTGTGACGTATTGAATCCTCTGGAATTAGACCAAAGTTGTTATTATTGAAGTCAAACATAGATTTGGCAATATCTGAAATATCGTTTTTCCATAAAAATATCAACTGGCATTATGCAGAAAAAATGTAAAATACAGTAAATTAGTAGCTGTAATCCTGTACAAGAAATTTAATGATGCATTCATCATTCAGCTACATACAATTGGGTTATAATTATTTTTGTATATACTGTACATGGAAGCAACAAGTGCAATACTACCCACTGTTAAATATAAGGGGAAAATTTGATAGCCTATTTCTAAATATTGTAATGACTTGAAAGAAGGAAGATTATCAGATGGTTTTAGTATGAAAGGCAGCAGTAATTTTTATTGAATGATAGTAATATTGTATGTTAGCTTTTATGCACCCTAGATTGAACAAGACATGTATTATTTTAGTTTGTTGCAACATTTGTTTCATTGGTGAAATAATCTGTTACTGTGTTTTTAAATTGCATATTTTTCTTTCCCAGATATAGTAGATATTCGCTCATTTAATTAACTGATAGTAGATAGTTCACACAGGAAAAATATTCATATGGAAGAGGTAGATGAAAGTGGACATGAACGATTTGACTTCTTTTACTTTGATAAGGTTGGCACAAGTTAATCCTTTTTTCAGGTCTGATCTTTCATTGTGTTGTAGTGTAGTTTTAAGAGTAGTTGTTTTACTTATCGAAGGCATTGTATAAGTACTGTAGAAAGGAAGAGGCCACCACCTTCCCTTCTCTTGCTCAACTTCACTTTCCACTTCCCTTAACTTTCCTTTCCCTTGCCATCTCCCATCTCCCTTACCAACCATTCCTTTTCTCCTTCCTCTCTTCCCTTATTTTACCTCTCTTGGACCCTTCCATTTCCTTTCTACCCATCCTTTCCTGTCTTTAACTTACCCTATCTCACCCCATGCCTACCTCTCTCGAACACTTTCCGTTATTGCCTTTCTGTCTCTCCTACCTTCCCCATCAACCCTTCACATGTCCTCCCACTTCCTTATATTTTTATACACCACCTTTTAATTTTATATAACTTCCATATTACCATTCTGGTTTTTATTTTTTTCTCCTTAAAAAGAATAGAACAGTTATGTAAAAGATATTTTCTTTTCTCCCTGCTCACACAGGAAGAAGTAAAGGTTTGTGATTACCACATGATTTGTTCTTTATGTTCTTTAATATAAGCACACATTAATTTATCCTTAGTGTTCATTTATTATGGCAGTTTAGATAAATAGGATCAATAAGGAATTGAGGCAAAAGCTGATGGGACTTCTAACGTAACAAATACAGTAGATTTGCCGAAAGGTAAACTCCTAAGTACTGGTATGTTCAGAGTAACAATACAGAAAATACAGTCATTTTGAAAAATTAATAAGTCAAAAGTATTTACAAAAATCATGATATTTATACAGTTGTACAGTCAGAAAAAAATAGAAGGATAAGTTTTTTGCAACAACTCAAGTCAAGATTATTTTCTATTTCAACCTATCACGAGGTTAAGTTAGGATGAAGTATTGGCACAACAAACAATTCCTCCAGTAGCCATCTATCAGCTAACCCAACTCATAATAATTATGACGTGCCATATAGCAATCCAGCTGTGCTAGTTCCACAACCAATAAATACAATTTGACAAATGCACTAATTTTGTATCAGAAGCACCATTCTGTTTTTCATATATGGTACTGTATTCATATTGTTTATTGTTTTTGCTTTAATCCTAGCATTTACAGTACTACTTTTATTGTTATTAATTTTCACTTAACTTCACTCCATTAATTTTTTTTAATTTCCTATCTAGACCCTTGAGTCATTTAAAATTTCTGTCACTACTTGTCTTGTTTTACAGAAACATGGAGTAAAATCCAGTTATTATCAAGTCACTCACCCTCTGATAGCCCAGGTGATGTCCACCCATTGTCAATACAAATGAAGTGCATAAACAAATATTAGTTAAAATTTTAAACCCAAGTGCAGTATTTAACTACAGTAACATTTCAATTATCCATATTGCCATCCATATATTGTACAGTACAGTACTAGTACAGTGTGTTTAAAATACTGTACAGTACAGTAATAAGGATATTGTATGATTGTGATTTTTACAGTGCTACTTGTTTTGTACACTGTACTATAAAATCTGTAAAAACATGAGAATAATATACATATATAGTAGTTACAGTACAGTACATTGTACTGTAATATTGATAGATTTTAAATGTGGCTCATGGCTGCTAGATGCCACATGGAGTTATTAACCACAAGCAATGACTCAGAATGGTGAATGTTGAATAATTACTGTACAGTACTCTTTACTTTGTCCTGTAAGAGGCTGGGGGGATCATTGAGATACTTATGGTATTGGGGTTCAGTTGGGTTAGTGCGTCATTATAACATCTGTATTTTCCACTTATTCCTATGAGCCTTTGCTTTGTGTCTATTGGTAATTGAAATGTTACTGTAACTCATAATTTCAACTGTATGCACCACAAACAAAGTAAAATAGAAACTTCCCCATTGACAGACTTGACCCGAATATTGATTTTACAGTGTTACATATCCAGTACTTGGGATTTTACGGCATCACAGAAAATAATTATTATAGTACAGTACACTGTACAGTATACCCTCGATATAATGAACTAATTTGGGGGAGAGATCAGTTGTTAAAGTAAAAAGTTTGTAATAGCTATAGATTGTTCTTTAAGAATGTTTACCAAACTCTGGTTGTTTATAAAGTCAGTTGTTCAGCCATGCAATAACAGTAAATGTTAACCCTCTCATACACAATGTTCAAATGAAAAATCCAGAAAGGTGAAAGATGGACAGTACACAACACTAACTCTGTACTTAATACAGAATTGTACAGTAGACTAAGGCTAGCTACCACATAAAACAGAGCACTCTTCAAACATTATTCACTTTTGTATAGACCTATCATTACAGTCTTAACACTTACAACTGTGTAATCTATATATAGTATTGTAATACATTGAAAAGTTGTGGTCTCCATCAAAGTGTGTGAAATTACTCTAGGCTTTGTTGAAATAGGTGAGCATCAGTGTACAGACCCTGAGAATTGGGTGCAAACTGAGCAGGGAAGGACATGCATTGTGTTTGTTGTATTTACTGAACACTGCCGCATTTAACAAAGTTAGATTATGTGACAGTAGGTTGTAAAAGAGGACAAGTGATCAGTAGGCTCAGAGCCAAAGTTCAGTATACATTATTATGGTTTGTTAATCGAGGGATTACTGTATTGTCTAGCAAAGTTGACTTAAAGGGGTGATTGCATAGACTGCATTTGTAACTCTCTTAGATTTGGTTGAAGCACATGTCTCATTTCTTGCTTCAGTGACTTCCTGTTTCTTCATATTTCCTTTTCCTACTACACTCAGAGTGCATGATACTGTAGTTAATAAACAAATTTCAGTCAGGGGAAGCCATTTATAATGTGGAGTCCTGAGTTACAAGTCTGAGAGTGTCAACCTTGTGTGAGTATTCCCGTGTCAAAGTGTGCATTGAAATCATTAATGTTACCATGATGTGGATTTAGCCACTAACAACATAAATGCTGTCTGGAAAATGCTCTTCTTGCATAGAATGCTAATTTCAGTCTTAAGTGATGTGTGTGCATTTAGTTGAAATAAATGTTTTAGTCCATACATTATGATTATGGATAGTTAAGAATTGTTTACCTTTTCTTGGTAAAATTGGTGGCATGAAAAGAAAAGTACTACTGTATACATTTAAAATTAATTATTCTTGTCACAGGCGAGTGATATCTTAGCATGAAAAAATAAACGAATGAATGAAGTATTGCAAGCTACTGTGTTATGTTTTAGGTTAGGGAAGTTACATGCCCCGGAATAAATATTACCACTAATTAACTCCAAATACTCATTGGTTAGCAATTTACAATATAGTGGATATTTGTTAAAAGTAGTGCAGTTATTAGCTTTCCATGGTTATCTACTGTAAGCCCTGGTTACTGTATGAAGATGTCACTCTGTCAGCAAGTTGTCAACTTTTCTAAGAATGACAGAAAAATATTTTATCCAGCATTATGATATAATATATAATATTAAATTTAAAAAATATTTATTTATTTTAGTAATTAAGTTATATTCTAAAAATTAAACAGTATGCATATTTTTGGTTGCTAATACAGTACATATATTTGTTTACAACATCGTATAATTTCCATGTACATTATTGCTATTATTATCGTAAACATTAATCATTCTACAGAATGCACACTGTATATACTGTACTAAGATTTTTCATGTGTACAAAATAGTTTTAACTGCTTACTGAATAATATATTGTGTCTTACAGGAACACCACTTGGCCAGTGACCATAAGTGACAGTTCCCCAGATGGTTCCAACAGTCCACCAGCAGAACCCCCCATCCCTATTCCCCGCACCCATCACCTCCACCACCATCACCACCACCATCACCACATGCCCCCACCACAACCACCACCTCCACCTCCACCACCACCACCTCCACAGGAGCCCACTGAACCCCTCAGTCTCCGTACCATCGTTCTGGAGCGCCGTGACGACGGTCTGGGCTTTTCCATCGTGGGTGGCTTCGGGTCCAACCTCGGGGACTTGCCCATTTACGTCAAAAGCGTCTTTGAGCGCGGGGCGGCAGCGCGGGAAGGGTCACTGCGCAGGGGCGACCAGATTCTCGAGGTCAATGGACAGTCACTGGCCGGCTTGACCCATTCTGATGCTGTGGCCATACTCAAAGAGGCTCGTGGCTCAGTAGCTCTGACTATTTTGCCGTCAAAATAATAAGCATTTGTAGAACTGTTAATTTGTATTTTTTTCAATTTTGATGTTTTTCATTGTTGCAAATGAGAAATGGTCTTTTATGATATTCAGAATATGATTGTGTAAATAAGGGAGACCAATTTACAGTATACAGTATAAGTTTATATGCTTAAGTAGCTAATATAAGGCTTATTTGTTGTGATGTGAATGCTGCTTATTTTGTAGGGCATTACAACAATGCTACATGAACCAATTTTTATAGACTTTAATTACCACAGCAAAAATATGTAGCCAGATCTACCTTTAAACTCGAGTACACCAGGAAAACTTTTCAACACCAATGTGTGGCCTTTAGAGATTGTGGTAGTTAATATCAGTTGTGAGATTTATGTTTCTCTTTGATTGTATTAAATCTTAAAGATTGTTGTAGATGCATGAAGGTAAATTTAGCTGGCTTTATTGGTATTTAGTTATCCAGAAGCCTGCATAAGCAGTGGCCCTTGTTTAATTTTTATAATGAGAAGCATAACCAAACTATGAGTATATCCAACATGAGTGATGACTACAAAAGCAGGTAGCAAGCACATTTTTATCAATGCTGTATACACATTGCATTGTATATCAATGAAAGTTAAGACATGTATATTAACAAACCTGCAATGGGTTAAGTGACTGTGTAACTCAAGCGTATCAAATTACCTCAGTATCCAGGTATTCTTGGAGCTGTGCAGTACATACATAAGACAATGCAGTTGTGATTTCTGTGGCTTTGTGGTCGAGAATACTACAACCGTTGGATGACAGGATTTTTTATTAAAATCATGCAGCATACTGTATGTCCAAGTGGAATATATAGGCTGTCATTTGTTAAAAGATGAAGGAAATAGTGATTAGCCAATAAAGTATGGGGTTACCATACAAGAAAGTAAAATTTCTTGGTGTTATAGTCAGAAAGATGTAACTAACACACAAGTGGGCAGGCATTGCTGAAGTGTCAATGTCAGGAATGTGAAGCTGCAACAGAAAATTAAGTGTAAGTCATGCTTCCTTGCTTTATCTTGCCTTGCTGTTTGAGGTATTGTTAATGTTTAACTCCAAAGAAGTCAGCACTTGTTTAATAATACAGGTATGTTCTTTTTGGGATGAACGGTATGTAATTGGCAGTGCTTTATTACCTTGTTTATAATGTGTATCACATTATAACCAGCATGTATCACCAGTATCTTACTTTTGTGAGAGTTTTAGTTTATTGGCAAAGCTTCACTCTTGTTTTAAATTTAATGCATGACATGAAGAAGGAATAGCCATAAAATTTGTCATTTTACTGCCCTCAGCAAATAGTTTATATCGAGCAACGTGTGCATATCTATATTACTGGCCATACTCATTCTCCATTGTTAATTTTTGAGCTATGTTAATAATACATATTATTTTGAACATTTAAATTCCATTATATAGAGTAATGTATACAAATAACATGTTCCAGGCCATGCTATTAGCCTGAAATATTATGTTGGTGATTTAATTTTGCAAAGTTTGATAAATTTAATACAAGCCAAGACATATTACATAAAAATAATTGTAGTAATTATCTTCAATTTAAGTGTTGGTCCTTAATGCTTCAGAATACAGGCAGCAAGATCAGATCAGGAACCTCTATTCTCTTTCCTGATATCAGTTTCATCCTGACTATATACAAGGCCACAAAGTGAATTACTATGGTAGAATATACAAGAAAGTTATACGTTAGTTGAATAGCTTATTTGCAAGTCTATACAGCATATCAGATATCTATTGGTGAAAAGAGGAGATTTTTATGCCATTGTTTCAAATAGATCTCTATCCATAGAATTATCATTAAAACTGTTGATTGCTTGAGTGAATTAAACCTGGTTAATCCAAACTGTGATACATATTGTTGAAAAAATGAAAGATTTATGAAGATATTTTTTCTCTTAGAAAATACAGAACCACTTTACACTCGTCTGTTAGGATGAACCAGGTTTCCATGCGTCTGTCTGTTAATTCCTGTTACAGATTTTACCTCTTGATTCTTATAAATTACTTTTGTAGGATTATACTGTTCTTCATAGAGTATAGGAAACCAATTCAAAAGCATTATCAGTTACCACTGATATATGCTCACTCTAGGTTAAGCATGTTTAGGGCATTGTTTTGTAATTTACATTTGATTTCCATGATAAGTTCAGTACTGTGTAACATGGGGCTTGAGCCTTATTTTACTGAGAGTCCCAGTTAATTTTGCAGTCCTGAAACTTTATAGTAAGGTTTCTTTCTTTGCCAAACCAGACATGAAGTTAGTGAAGGTGTATCATACTGCCAGAATAATGTTCTCTGTGCTGTAGGATTATATCTTACAGTTACAAGTCCTAAACAAACTCCAAGCAGAGGTTGGCAGCAACTGTAATTAATGCTAGCATAATAGAGCTGTGGTCTGTCACATAAATGGGGAAAAAGCTGCCAGTGTGAAGGAATGTTATATCAAGGGTTAAGTTATTAGGCATAACTGAAAAACATGCTTGAATAATGACATGGCCACAACACAAGTCTGTTATGAAGCTCATACTGATATCTTTTTATCATCTATGCAATAAGGCAGTAATATGAAATACAGATTTCACACTAAAACAGAAGTCGTTTTATTTTTCCTATATAGTTAAAAACATTCAGCATTATCACAAATCTACCCATTATAGTACTTCCTAAATAATATTTGCAACTTTACATATGTTAGCACCTCACTGACAGCAATACAGCTTTCCATCAGTCTATACCGTTATTCTGACTGTTTTACACTAGTATCTCCAACCCAATTGTGAAAATTACATCAAAATATTCTCGAGGGGGGAGGGTACTGTAGTGGCTACATGTGTCCATGCTAATCCCTGCACCCATGCCACATGTGCGGAGTACACTAATCCATCCAGACACCTTATACTACAAGATTTCACCACGCTACACGGAAGGCTGGCCTCCTATATATACTTAGGTGTCTGTACTGTAAACATGTTACAGTGTATTCTGGAGTCTGTTCACCCCAGTATTAACTCAGGGCTTCCTTACCATTATAACCTTATCCAATACACTTACTATAATTTTATCGATACCAAACAGATGGTCACATTATTTTATATAATGATTTACATCAAGGGAGGGAGGTCAACATTGTCACTTACCCACCTACAGGATGCACAGTGAATTATGCCAGCGACTGTATATTCTACTTTCCAATCATATAAGGAAATAAAACATAATTTACTATATATTCTAATCTTTTTATTTTATACTTCGAAGACTCTCCGGAAACCAACTAGGTCTCATCCACCACAAAAAAATTATTAAAAAAAAAAATACTATTGGAAATTTGGATTCGGGCATATCAAAGTAACGATATGCTACTTCAATACAACATTGGAGATCACTCATGCAAGTCCCCTTAGGAGACCCCCGGGCCCCCCTAAAGAGGGGGGCCCAACGGGGTTCCTTCAGGTGACTGCAGAGTAATACTTCCCCCCTTGGTCCCCAGCACCAAGGGAGGAGGGGGTCACACCTACCCAAACACAGCATGGTACCGTCTTCAGGAGAGTGGAGCCCCGCGCCAGTACACGCGTCCGCACATTGCAGGACCACCCAAGCCAATAAGACTGGGAGTGTGTACTGGCGCATTAGACCACTTTCTCCAACTCCACCACCTGGAATCACAAATATATTATTAGTATGCGACCATCACAAATATATTACATTGTTATAACAAGCTAAACTAATTATTTATTGTCACCATTCATACATATTATTTTGTCTCCACATTAACTTTCTTTCCCTCTCCAGATAACTAAATTACTATATTTTTATTGGTTTCTGTTATGCACCTTAAATAGCCTTTGCATTATATTTCACTTTTTCCATACTCTACTTTATAACTATAAAACAAAAAAACTTTACAAACATTTCTGTACTTACCGAAGCCATCATCTCTCCTGTTGCTGTATGCCAACTCACAATGGACACCAGCCAATATTTGAAGGAGACCACAACCAACACACACACCTCTACATCACAAAACACCTGAAATTGATTCACATTACTAGTACATGAATAAATTTGTTTCATTAAAGCTTCTCGTACTTCATTCATGTGAAAATTATTAACCAAAATAAATGATTTAAATTATCAAAATTATCAATTATTTAAATTAATAATCAAAATGATCAATTATTTAAATTATAAATAAAAATGATCAATTATTTAAATTATAAATAAAAATGATCAATTATTTAAATTATTAATAAAAATTATTAATTATTAAAATTGTTAATTATTAATTATTAATTAGGGATTCTATTTCCTTTATCTTAACTTTATTGAAGTATTATCATAGTTCCTTTACGTTACCATTCCATTATTTTTTTTAAATTATTATTACTGTATTCTTTTTGCCTCATACATTTTACTGCTACCATTTTCTTAGCTTCACTATCCCTGATTATATTGCCCTCACAAACTAACGATGTTCTACTTTCCTGATACCCATCCAGGACACAGACTGCTATTTAAGCTTCATGGGCAGCGACCAGCCAGGTACAGAACGATTACGACTACCGATAGTAATCATCACTGCTCTGCAACGACTTCAGCAACATCCACACACCTGTAAAACATTATTTAATGCAATATTTGAGCTCTACAAACTTTTTTCTAGCACATACAATTAAAATTATACTATGTATTTCTCCGAAACAAATAGCTTATTAGCAGGCCATTATAAGCCATGTGGATCATTTACAGATCATAACCTTCCTGATCGATTATTATTATATCGTGTGTACTATCAAATAAAGCGTTAAATTTGGGGGAAACATGGTTTAGATCAAACCATACTGGCCATTGATGTTGTGGAGGGGATTTCATTACGTTTCAAGAGTTCTATTAAATCATCGGACATGACAGCGACACTACTTTTGTCTTTGATAGTACACCCACTCACACTTCCAACCGGCAAAGTCACCATAACAATCTCATTCGCCAGTGAGTCGTCAACCCACACCCTTACCACCTCCTCCAATTTTCTTACCAATTACCGATAGGCCTCTAGGGAATTTTAATAAACCATCCTCTTTCACTACATGCAGAAGTAACATTACCGACCGTTCTGGAGGGGAGTGGAGGGTGGGTTGGGCCTTCTACTTTGCTATCCTTATCTACGACTATCACTGGGGAGAATTCATTATCCACAAGTAACCTTCTAATCAGATCACCCCGTGTGGACCGTAATGTCTGTTGTGGTCTGGGATTCTATGTAACTATGCCACTCAAACACAAAACTCGTGTAGAGATATCTGGTGAAAACATATGGTACAGGGCTAATAATACTGGCCAGGATTGTCATTGTGGAGAGTCTTTCATTATATTTCACAATATACAAAGCGTTTCAGAAATATGGCATAACCTCGGGATTATGTTCCCTATACATGTCAATATTCACATGAATATACGTCAGTATATGCCATTAAACATCCTAATCAAGTCTGGCACAAAAACAATGTTTTAGAGTGACCAAGAGAAACTGTTCATAACGTGCACCCCCTGCCGTAATGCAGGCCTCACATAGACATCTCATGAACACGCTCCCATATTCCAGCTGGCGTGTTTCGTATCGTCTCGCACCCTGCTACAATTCGGTTGCGGCGAGTGTTACCCATCAGCTGGCAGATTAATTGGAGGGCCACTAAATCCTCTTGCCCATGTCACTAAAACTTGTCCTCCATTATAATTACTGTGGAGAGGTTTGGGGGAATCGGTAGCCTATATAGTCCTCCAGAATATACAAACAGCAGAAATTCTCGTGAAACATCCGATTGCCACTAAAAAAAAAGTGCCATTAAGTGGAGGTGACGAGTGTCTGTCAAATTGAAACGAAACGGATTCCACTAAACTTTGAAAACCAGCACACCTCAATATCACTAATAGGATCAGTTTCATGGCATAACTTGAAAACAAACATTACGATCCCCTTAAGAATATTCTAAGCAAAACAGGAGACAATCCTCCAAACTAAGTCACAAAACAAACCATCTAGTCCTGGAGTGGCGGAGTCTACGTAATGGGACCTCCCCCCCGGGCTATCAACAAAGGAAGTTACCTTCACAAAATCCCTGCCCCCACCAAAGGGGCAAGAGTCCTTGGAAATGGCTGCACTCGCCTGGGAAATATCACACAGGTACACCACTGAGAAATGATTCTCCGGCTGTCCTTTCTCTGCTTCTACCCACAGACATTGAAAGCAATCCTGGACCCATTTACAAACACACTTTTGTGACATGCTCAAAAGCAATCACATCTAGCAAACCGACAAACTGTTCAGTTTAAAGTAACTTTTGCAAAAACTGAACCCACTTCACGTGTACAACAGAAATAAAAGCCATTAAAATACGCACTGGGGAAAACATTACTATCAACCATTGTAAATTTATACATACCCCTCAAACCCGCCCAAAGGTTCCCCATAATTTTTCCCCCCAGCTCTATCGAATCCCCAGCCCATTACGTTAAACACCCAACACACCCCCACTCCTCTCCCCCCCCCCACCTCTCCCTGTGCTTCAGACAAGAAATTCAACAAGCTCGAACTCTGAACGCCAGATAAACAGGCGTTGGCAGTGCAGACTGTACCAAAAAATTCAGTCCGGATCTGTACACAGAAATGCAGACAACAACTCGCATCATCCAACTCACTTCAACACACTTAATGCTTGCTTCAACACAAACAGACTTAAAATAGCACCCACCAACTCAACTGTCGCTCTTCTCACCATCGCTACACACCACACCACCATAAACATGCCCAAAATACTTGGCATAACATACAACACATCTTTGTCGCTCAAATAACATCACAATCAAAAACAAATGCATGTAAAGACGGTGTCCTCAGATCACATGCCAGAACATTGACACAAAGAAACAACCACAGGGTACAAACAATATATCCGATCAGTGATGGATTATGCAAGCCCTGCCTGGGCCTCATCAAACTCCACACCCTTCAGGCAATACAGGATAGACGAGAGACACACACACTTCAGCCTCCACAAATCCACACTATCCACTCACCACATGGCAGAACACCCACACGTGCCAAGGAACATCAAAACACCCAGTACACAATACCATACACATATACCATTATCTCTTACACCCTGCCCAAACCAGTCTCCATATAACCCATTCATACTCAAATTACTCCCCAATCCGTCCAAACACACTATACAACTCTGCTGCATGCACCACCTGACATCCACCCATCTGAATCCTTTTCCCGTGAAAAGACAGTCCACCTGGCCAGACCCGCATATTCCGAAACTGTTAATTTCTACACCATCTAAAACATCAGCCAATCAGGAGAGTTTCTCGTCATGACGTCACCTCCGATTGATCAATCACACTCTTCCATAGGTATGACGTCAGCGTTGTTCACTTCAACGTATGCGATTACACAAATTATTATTATTGTGCATAATAATTATTTTTATAATAAGTTATAAATAAATATCAGCCAAAGAAGTGCACTCAAGCATAATGTCCGATAGTTTTTTTAATTATTGCCGCCATGACGTATCTGCTGCATGTGCCACAGACTGACAGATCGCAGTTGGCGAGTGGTGACTTTGTGCAAATTGCCAGGAGATTGAATAACCCCACAAAGATAAAGGACCTCGATGCTCCATGATGTTGGGTATAATCAAAGGGAGAGAGAACACAAGTCAGACCTTAGTTACCATCAATTATTTTCAGTCTTATCTACAATCAAAATCGTCCCACCATTATTTCACGAAATAAATGAGGTACAGTAACGAGCACCAATAACTATTTAGGTGTGCTTGGAATACCTAGAGACCGTAAATAAATGCATAATAAGATCTCCATTGGAATTACAGTATATACTTCGTTGGTGAATTGGACTGTTCAAAGCTACAACCAAAACTGCAGGCATACCTTAGTACTCGTGACTGTACAATAGAAAAAATGACAGCTGTCGTAAACGAGTGCAATGTTTTTATATTATTTTTTTTCACGACGAGGATAAGCGAATCATTAGTTAATCGGAATATGAAGTAATGACAAGGGAAACGAGTCGTGAGGCAGATATTTCAGATACTGTCGTCATTTTAACTTAAATGTTTAGTTATTTTTTTATTGGACCGAAACATTTTTTACTATAATGTTAATTCTCTACCATTATTCCGTTTGTAACCAAAGTACAAAGTAAATATTTAATTAAATTAATGAGGCATGAAGAAATAAATTACCACTTCCACCGTGAAAAAGTGCAATGTCTTATAACAATAAAAGTAAGCAATGAAGTCATACCTTTCGGAGTGTGATTGGTTAATCGGAGGTGACGTCATGACCAGAAAAAGGCGCCCGATTGGCTGATATTTTAAATGGGGCCGAAATTAACAGTTTCGGAATATGCGGCCACCCGTCCCTTCTGACATACCAGAAGGTGAATGGAGCCGTTGTTGATGCAACACTTCCCATTCCATTAAACATTGAAGACTGCAGTGCACAACAACAACAACAAAACACACTGGGCACTGTGGGAAAGCTCGGTTCAGACCATGGCCTTCCTCAAGGCCTCCACAGACAATCATGCCTTCACAAACTGGATGGTTGTGCAGACATCAGTGCTTTGCGTCAATGAAAACCATATCCAACAATCTTTTAGTCAATAACACGCTTGTACAGGGATGCATGATAATGTGTGGGGACTGCTCAGTCTTCTTGCTAGTGCGTGGCAAATTTAAAAGATTGCACAGTCTAGTTTGTGCAGGCTGGAATGATAGTCTATGGAGCCCTTTAGAGGCTCGGGGCTGCTCGTCCAAACTGCTTGAACTTTAACAATAACAGATAATCCAATACCAATATGGAGATAACCTATTTCCTGGCATAGTTTGGAAGAATAATTAAAGCCTGTTAATGCAATATAAAGGTTATTCCATTTTAAGTCAATACTCACCCTTCATGCACGACGCCGACTGGTGACGTAACGCAGGCATTGTCTCGAGTGGTGAAAGATCCAGATACATATTTGAGTGGTGTGTAGTAGTTGACGGGGGTGTGCGTGTACGACATACAGTATTATCGAGTGGTAGTGAGCACAGAGGTACAGTGCCATTTGGTTCCACCGATAAAATTATGCAGAGTTTCATTAATTGTAACTAATTACCGTACTCGCAAAACACAGGTCTGGTACTAAACAGACAGTTCATATTTCACTAACATTTAACACCATTCACTAATATTTTTGCCCGTAGTTGCTCTGTACCAAATGTAGATGCAGCACCAATTTCAAAAATTTCCACTCGACAGCTGTACTCTAACATTATTTTCCCTCATTTACTACCCCCCGTATGAGTGGGTATTGCCTGTAGTGAAGGAGCCAATACTTTAAGGGTTTGGGCGCCCTTTCGGTCCAGCCACTCCCTATTACTCATCCTCAACTTTCCACATATTCAGTCCATTTCCTTACTGTATCACCTCTATCCCCTTTTGGGGTCACATGACATAGCTGTTGCGGCGCCTAATATCAATCAATCAACATTTAATATTCAAATTTAATAGCACTTTACCACTTCACTTTCCACTTTCAACAACATTACAACAACCAGACGTTTCATTAGTTAACAGCAAAATTAGTCTTCAGATAATCAAATGTTAATCCGCTTGAATAGTAATTAGACCAGTGACTATAAACTAGCTTAACAGTAAAGTTGAAATCAAACGCTTCTCCTTTCCATCAAAACCAATAAAAAACTTATACATAAAATAATTAAAATCAGAATACACCGCCGATTAAATATATTAGTTAATAAAAACGATCACTGGGTTAAGCACTTCACTATAACACTTCTCTTCGCTGCAGCTGTTGATGGTAAACTGACAAAACCGGCACACTGTTCCTCTCTCGTCACCTCTGTTCCCGCCATTTCCCAACCACTGGCTGTGACGTAGATAAACCGCGCATGCGTGATATTTACGTCATGGAAAAATGTATAAAAAGGAAGGGAAACTCCGAACACGAAAGGAAGCGATGGAAAGGAGGGAGGGAGGGAGGGAGAAAAGGTGGGAGGGTGGGAGGGGGAATGGGAGGGAGAGCTCAGATGAACCCTGGAACTCGCCCACATTATGACTGAATCTGTTAATTGTGGTTCGAACGACAACACACAGTTCATCATCTTCACTCTTCTGTTTACATGTTCGAACCACAAGTTATTTATATCGTGGCTGGCTCAGGGAATGCTTGTGGAAAATAGTGTAATAAATTAATCTTGGTTTTTATTTTGGTAAATGTAATGTACAGCCATGGCTGATAGTGCTTGACCAGGGTACTTACAAGGAGTGTTGGTGAGCAACTGAACAGAGTTCGAACAAGTGAGTTTTCCAAACCATTCTCAACGTTGAGAGAGGTTCAGAAGATTCACTTTTTCGAACTCTGTTCAGTTATTACTCTCCAACACTCCTTGGACGCTGGTCAAGCACTATCAGCCATGGCTGTACACTCTACAAAATTTCCACCTGGACCAGCCCCTCACTTGGCTTGGTTAACGTGGCAACAGTGCTTCGCTTGTGTCGGCTCCTGTGCATATACAAGACAATATTTCGAATCGGCAAAGCTTCATCTTCCGTATTCGGCTCGGAGAAAGGTGGAGGGGGGGGCCGGGGGAGGACAGAAGGCTTGGTGGTGGTGGTGGTGGTACAGAGAAGAGGAGTCACATGTGCTAATACAACATTACAGTCATTTTAACATATTTATTAACATATTAGTAATGTGTTATCCCCCAATAAATACAAAACTTATTTACATATATTAATTTTGATAGACGCACCTGAGTACACACTTGGACACCAAACATAGTTTATACTTCATCCCTCATTACGGACAACAAGCAATCTGCTCTAGCTCCTTGTTTCTCTCTCTCTCTCTCTCTCTCTCTCTCTCTTGCTTCTCAGTACACACACACACACACATTGTCAGGTTTGGTATAAAGCCGTGACGTTGTTATATATGCGTTATTACCACCAAAATTAATACTGTATAACTATCACAAGTCATATTTTTTTTAATTCATTGGGCCGTGGCGTCAATCAACAGACAGACAACAATACATACGGTACGGGTAGGCAGGACCCATGAGAATCCAATGACTACAACCACACACACAAACACAAACACAAACACACATCACAAAAACATACTGTAACAGAATGAAGCACA
The DNA here is from genome assembly GCA_034508575.1 of Petrolisthes manimaculis. Taxonomy (NCBI): domain Eukaryota; kingdom Metazoa; phylum Arthropoda; class Malacostraca; order Decapoda; family Porcellanidae; genus Petrolisthes; species Petrolisthes manimaculis. Next base: position 49,315 of record JAWZYT010003424.1, read on the forward strand.
AGAATACAGAGAAATATTTACAATATGACCGACTTAAATCCACCAAAACAAGGGTGGCGTACCAAATGTTCCTCCAAAACCTGGTGGTTCAGCAGGTGTCGATAAACCACATCAAGTGGCAGGCCCAGGGGAGGCAAATGTTGGACAGTGGGGCAGGCCAGACAATAGTGTTCTATAGTATTAGCAAGAGGCGCTCGACACAAGCGCCATAACTATCCAGCACCTGGCTTTAGTAGGTGAACCACCATGTAGACTTAAAAAGAACACTTGTTCAAGGAACGACTGGGTCAGATTCTGGGGGTTGTCTAAAACCGATCTGATGTTAGGGACTGGTTATATCATGGCATAGTGACAAAGCTGAGCTTCGAAAAATCATTTTGCCTTCATCACTATCTTCTCGTGCCAAGAAATGTTGTGGGAACCAATGAACAATGAAACAAACTCATAATCTTTCAGATTTATTAAAATATATTATGAAAAGCATATATACTATATGCTATGAATAATGTAAGGTATATGTATAAGAAGTTTATGTTGTGAACAGTATATTGCTGCTCCTAATTCTAATCGGTGGAATTCACATGATGACATGAAAATGATCAAGTTCTGTGATGTTGATGAAGGTGACACAGTCTATACATTGTTCATATTTTGTTTCTGGATGGCGGTAAATATCGACATCCAATATATGTCATGTTTTATCTGATTGACTGTTGTGGGACTTATTTTCATCGACAAATCAAAAGTTAGTCTTTCTTATATCAGCTGTTGACGTAGAGTTACATTCATCAAAAGGAATTTCTACGTGCTCATATAAGATTCACCTTCTAAGAAAATTATCCAAATAATGCAAGCTTACAATGAAAACACGCATCATTCAAAATTTTGGGAATGGAGGGTATACTGTTTCTTCCAAATCGTGCTACAAACAGCTATAGTCCCCACATGCTGAGGCAGTCTGTGTCTGGCAATGGATGGAGAAAAAACTACGGTAATCAGTAGTTTTCAACGTTAAATAAGCACCATAATGATTCCCCTCCCAAACTCTGACACAGCATACAGTAAATTACCACGTAAACTGAGCTCTAGTAGTCTTGTTTATAATACGGTTTGGAGGAGAAAAATAGGTAAACTCCCAATTCACCCAAATCTTATTTCCTTCCCAACACACAAACAAACAAACAAACACACATACGTAAACACAAACAAACACACATACACAGACACTCTCTCTCTCTGTTGTCCATTCTCTCAATGCCTAAGCCACATGGGTAATAGCGTTGACAGTAGGAGGCTGGGGAAGGTAAGGGCAGACAGGGATGAGTGCACTGCCACCGCCCCACTCCTGCAGTTCTTGGTATAATTCCCCATACAGGCGGAGTTAGCCATGGCGTGGGCGATGTAGTTCTGCTCGTGGAGGGTGTGAAACAAGTGTGCCATGGGTCCTGTTGATAAGCAGTTAGTTAGTGGACTTGACAACGTTATCATATTACAGACTCACATGACTGTGCCACGGGGCTTTTCTCGGCATGAACTTCTCATAAAAAAATATATATACATATATATGTTTATATATATAAAGGAAATAGTGTCTCGGATTATATATTTGTGGACTATTGCTAATAAAGGGTAAATGGAAATAGTGTAAACCAACGTAAGCCATCGGTACTGTTGATAAACAGGGCAGTATATCAGCATTTCACTCTACACCACTCTTCACTTTTCACCACAAACTCAACAACCACAAGCATCATCCACCACCTTACTCACCCACCAACCACAAACACCATCCACCACCATACTCACCCACCATCCACAAACACCATTCACCACCACCAAACTCACCCACCAACCACAAACATCATTCACCACCACTCACCCACCAACCACAAACACCATTCACCACCACCATACTCACCCACCAACCACAAACACCATTTACCACCATACTCACCCACCATCCACAAACACCATTCACCACCATACTCACCCACCATCCACAAACACCATCATACTCACCCACTAGCCACAAACACCATTCACCACCATACTCACCCACTAGCCACAAACACCATTCACCACCATACTCACCCACCAACCACAAACATCATTCACCACCATACTCACCCACCAACCACAAACACCATTCACCACCATACTCACCCACCATTCACCACCATACTCACCCACAGCATATATAGCCACGTCGTCTCCTCCGTGTGTCTCGGAATTCCTGGGTACTGCCGCCAGCTGAGTGTAGTCCCAGCTCTTGCTCACATCGTCTGAAATGTTGGGTCTGGCCACGTGATCCCCCACCACCTGGTAGTTGTATCCGGGTCCATTGGCGTACATCAGGGTTGTGTAGGGCAGGTCGTCGTCACCAAGGGCTGCCAAACCTAATGGAGAGAGAGGCAAGGGACGGGAACTGTATTAAAAGGGTCATTTCTTTTCTTTAACATAGGGCTGTCGTTACTAAGGGCTGTTAAACCTGATGGAGACAGAAGTAGGGGTCATTGAATTGTTTTAAAACGGCAGTCTGTTTTGGTCTACATTAGGGTAGGTCTGTCATCACCAAGGAAGCCTAAATCGGAAGGAGAGAATGTGAAGGGACGGGCAAATACATTAAGACATGTGCTATGCAGTCTGACTGAGAATAGATCACTTAAATTTCCCTTATCAGTCCATAACAATGTAAACATATGAATAGCTTACCAATGTAAATAGACAAACAGCAGACAAATAGAGACCCTCCCTCCTGACCATCTATAGATATATATTTTCATCGTAATTAGACAAGCAGAGATACAAACAAATAGTCAGAACATACCGATGATCTTTACTTTACTTCATTGCACATTTTCATATATATCTGTTTCACCACACTTGGACCAATAGATCACTCACAACACTTACCAACAATTTCCTGTCCACGTGAAGGGTAACCACTGATGGACATGGTGTGGGCGTGGTCAGCCGTCACCACGATGAGTGTATCCTGCCCAGAAGAAAAATAAACATAGATACATCCAAGCTTACGTTGTTACAAATCAGGCAATAGTTATGTTTAATTAAGGGAGAAACTCGTGACGGAAAATACGAACTTTTGTGAGAGACCTTACTCGTTAAAGTGTACAATAATAAGCATCTAGTGTCATGTCACGGGTTTGTTCGAAACTTAAATGCAACTCGTGAAACATAATAAAAGGCCCAAGACATACGGTGGAAAAATATATAATCAGCTGTTTAGCTCGCCGGCTTATATTTTCACTCTATATCACGTCACGTTTGTCTGTTGCCGCTCATCGAACTGTACAGTTGGCTCCACTTCCGAGTTTACCATTTTGCGTTGCCAATGTTGAGCCATCCAGAAATTTGAGTCCTGAACCCAGTTTTATCCTGATGCGAATCCCTCACTAACTCATGAGACGGAAAGAGGTGTTGGGTTTGAAAGGGAAAGCTTCAACAATGATCAAGTGTTATTATTGGAGAGCCAGAGAAATATTACAGTAAACACCTAAGATTATAAGTCAACAAACACAACTGTCACCTTAATCATTTTTCTTCTAATATTTAAATCCAAGAGAATGCTCCATTCCAAGAAATTTGCTTTATTATAGAAAATTATGACAAACTTTACATAGCAATAACATTCATACGTCAGTAATTACAGATAATTAATAAATGCTTTCTTTGTGAGTCATGTAATTATTCGTACTCAGCTGATTACTAATAAAAGGAAAGGGAATAATCATTATGAAAACAGTTATCATTGTTAATGATCGTGTCTATACACCAACCACTTCATCAATATTATTTCGTTGTCGCTATGTTTTGTCATGGTAGACAATTGTAGTATTTTAAGTGAGGCTAACTTGTGAAAGATAAACGAAGCTTTTATAGATATTATAATGAATTAAAACCGGTATACAGTATATCTTGTTAATATTACAGTGTAACTTTCACACAAGGCAATATCAGCTGAACATACAGTCATCCGGCTTTGTTACCTCGCATAGTCTGCAGGTGTTAGGGCAGATAAGGTACTGACGTTCACTTCTATAATTATATGATATGGATGTGCTCAACAGTTGAGCTTTTTGAGGCAAATTAAGATGTAGAAAGAAAGATCATTATGGTTCTGGATGATATTATAAGTAAGGCTAATTTCGTTACTCGGCAGCAGTCAAGACATTTTCTGATAGATCGTTTTGTGTTACTGGTTACCAGAGGATGGTGTTTTGTAGTGGAGATTTCTATCTACCCAATAATCACTCTGTCTCATCTCCCACACTATGTCCTTATTCCATGCCTCGTTTAATCCATGTCCCCCTCTCCCTCACATCCCGCCTTCACTCTACTCTTTCACTTTCCCACCTCACTCTCTTTCTCATCACCTTCATTATCATTCTGTGTGTAGCCGAAAATGATCAATCCAATATTATGTACTCAGGCCCTAAAAAAAACATGTGATATTTTTATACATGCTCAAGCAATGCAATATGACAGGACATTTTATTACCCTGATAAAGTCATCAGAGAAAATGACTAGGTCAGACATTCAGACGAAAAAGAGAGAGAGAGAGAGAGAGAGCACTTGATTTAAATATACTCAAAAGGTGCAAAGGTAAATAATATATAACATCAAGTAAATAAAATTATGACAACGATAAAGATGGTCTCTATAAAATAATTCTATAATAATCTTGTAGCAAATGACACCATTGGTATTTGTTCAACCAATCACCAGTGTCGACGTGAGCAGTGTCCGAAAACCGAAGATGATTTTCGTACACTCATATGGTATCTGAGTCACCTCCCCCCCCCCCCCAACCCAACCCAACTCTTCTTTCCATCTCACTCGGTAGTGAGTGGTTCACATTATAATGACACATGGTTCGGGATACATATTTCTGGGTAAGCTAGCTCAGCATTGGCAACGCAAAGTGGTAAACGAGGAAGTGGAGCCAACTGTACGTGGGAGTGTGTTTTGTTTGAAAGAAGACTACCCTTGGCCTGGAAGACTTTATTGGTAGGACGAGGGAGAGCTAATGTGATAATAAAGCATTGGTACAGCCATGGCTCATAGTGCTTCACCAGGGTCCAAGGAATGTTGGTGAGCAACTGAACAGAGTTCGAACAAGTGAATTTTCCTAACTATTCTCAACGTTGAGAGAGGTTTAGAAGACTCACTTTTTCGAACTCTGTTCAGTTAATCTCCTACACTCCTTGGACCCTGGTCAAGCACTATCAGCCATGGCTGTACAACACATTACAAAGAAGAGAATTAGTTTATGTGGGTCAAGGGAGAGCTATAGTGTGAGAGAGAAGTAGGAAAGTATGCACAAAGATAACTTTAAAAAGAATCTGTATACGTGGGTACGAGGGAGAGCTAGTATGCCATGAAACAGGACCAAATGAACAAAACTAATGGTGGTATATTGCCTGAAATGGTTTGGAGGAATCATTTGCTCCAGATTTATCAAAAGTGTATTATATACCCTTAATACTGCATCAAACTATTCGAAAATAATACGTACAGGACAGTACAAGAGCGTGTCGCCACCCTAAAGGACTCACTCACCTTCTGGTTGGTCATATTGTAAGCCAGTTCAATAGCCTGGTCAAAAGCCATCGTCTCGTCCAGGGCCCTGTGAGCGATGGTGTCGTGGTGGGCGTGGTCAATACGGCCACCCTCAACCTGCCAACGAAGAAGGAATGTTTTGTTGGTTGGCTCGTGGCAGACTTGGCTGATAGATTGATTGAGTCTTATTCATTAACTGATTGGTTTATTTGTTGATTGGCTAATTAATTGATTGATTTGATGACTGACTGAATGATTGTTTGATTGATTGAATGGCTAATTAAAAAGGTCAAATCCCTACCCGTATACTGAGGTAAGTCTTTTTCTTGGCCAAGTTTGGATGAATTATTAAACATCCCATCCATTCACAATAACAGATCAACCAAGTCTAACAGCTACAATAGGGTACGACAACACTTTTGGAAAAGATGTAATATATTTTACGACAACACTTTCGGAAAAGAAGTAATATATTTCAGCTGGACATTCCGTCACACATACCAGGAGGAAGTATCCCTTGTCCTCCTGCTGCAGCATATGGATGGCGGCCTGGGTCATCTCCGCCAGGGTAGGGACGTCCAGGGCGTTTTCCCGCTTGAAATACTCGTACTGAAGGTGATCGTTGGCGAACAGACCTAAAGGGAAGACGGACGGAGGAGTGGATTAACTTTAAGTCCTTCATCTATGGTTTGTACGATGCTTATATCACACACACACACACACACACACACACACACACACACAGGCAGACAGAACCTATACCCTGTATCTCTGTTCACACCAGTCTATTCCATCACATCATAGAAACCTCCCTCAACCTCCTTGCATGCAGCCTCCCTCAAGCAAACATATTTTTTATTCTTCTATCCCTCCTTTCCTCCCTCAGTCCCAATGCAGACTATTTTCTATCATCCCTCTACCCCCCATACAAGCCACCCACTTACCCCCTCCCAATGCAGACTATCTTCTATCGTCCCTCAACCCCCATACAAGCCACCCACTCACCCCCCCCCCCCAATGCAGACTATCTTCTATTGTCCCTCATATCTTCTATTGTCCCTCAACCACCATACAAACCACCCACTCACCCACCCACCTAGAAGGAACTCTGTGTTAGTTGTGTCCACCTTCTGCAGATCGGACAGGGTTCTGGCGACGGCCCAATTGACTCCTTCTGCTTTCTTCTGCTGTTTCCAAACCTCCACCAGGTCCTGTCCGTCCTCTCTGTCGCAGCCCCACTCTTCGTCGAAGGGGTCGAACTCGGTCTCAGTGGCGTTGGGGACGAAGTAATGGTACCCTCCGCCCATCACAACCTGAAGGAGGGAAAATTAATACATATACTGCATTTTATATTCTCCTTACAACCTGAAGGGGAGGGATAACACAGATATAATGCAGTTTTATCTTTATATTGACTCTGGAACTTATTGCTAAATTTTTTCACATTGCAAGGCTGGTGTAGTGTAATTATTGCCATGTTCAGACACGAGGTGAGACAAGTTATGTTGTAACACTGATTTGTGAAGGTAAAACTGGCTATCTTTAAATTACACAGGTGTTTATCATACAGAGAGATAGAGGCAAGAACGCTACCCTTAAGGGAGGTTAGCGAGTCCTTCAAACATTGCCACGAAACACCACCTACATTTAAGGAGCTTGTTACGTGTCATAGTTAGAAGGAATCAGAAGCCACCAGGTCTCATACACGATCACAAGGTCCCTTAATTAACATAAACAAAACACACAGTTCCTCACATTGATGGACTTGCCAGGCTCCTCCTTGACCAACTGACTAGCGATATCCAGTACGTGGCTACATCTGGTCTTGTCCTCCTCCGGGATGTGACAGTCGCTCTCCCAGTCCCGGTCAGCCACGTGGGCGTAGGTGGCGGCGGGGGTGGCGTGGGTCACTCGTGTTGACGTCACCACACCTGGAGTAACCAACGAGATACTATTATTATTTACGGGGTCAAGAGTAAAAGTGTTAGTATAAAGTAGAAGCTCCACAATTGTCAGATTAATTACCACATCACCACACCTGTCATATCTCATTTACCACGTCACCACACCTGTCACTTTCACGGTTTCTTATCACCACAACACTGTTATTAACCACACTACCACACCTGTTATATTCACAGTTAGAAGTATATACATTTAGGAGTATATAATCACCTCACCGCTGCCATCATTTGTCTCACCTGTCATCTCTTCTGTTACCTGTTACTTTATCTATTTGTTGCTATCACTCCTAGTACCTCTCCTCTATCCTATTACCTGCCCTTTCATATATATCTCTATCTCTATCATCCGTCTCTCTCTCTCTCTCTCTCTCTCTCTCTCTCTCTCTCTCTCTCTCTCTCTCTCTCTCTCTCTCTCTCTCTCTCTCTCTCTCTCTCTCTCTCTCTCTCTCTCGTTCTCTCCTACATACCGGTTCTCTTGCCAGCGTCCTGTGCCCACTTGACGATGGAGTACACTTTATTTTTGTCGTTGATGGTGGTACAGTCTTGGTACCTCACAGAGCCGTCCACACCCAGGGTCTTGTAGTTTGTCTTCACCCCCGTCAGGTAAGCCGTGGCGGTACTGGCGCTGTCCGACACTTGTTTGTCCACGTTGTAAGTCTGTTTTAAAACACAAAACAACAAGTGATAGAAATGGTAATGGAAAGGTGATGTTGGTGATAGCATATACCATGATGGGGCGAGAAGGCGTATTAAATCATGGAGTTGGGGTGTGATTATAATTATACTCTAATATATATATATATATATATATATATATATATATATATATATATATATATATATATATATATATATATATATATGTGTGTGTGTGTGTGTGTGTGTGTGTGTGTGTGTGTGAAAGACTCCAGAGTTAAATAGACACAAAAAAGTAGACAGACATCGGGCGCAAGCAAAAATGTAACCACACCTTGGAGAGTCCTACATGAGGAAAGTTTTCAAAGAAGAGGCTGCCTTCCTCCCCTCCCGCCCCGTGCTGCTGTCCCTTGTATATCCTGGAGGCCGTCAGTGTGGGTATACTCATGCCGTCACCCAGGAACAGGATCACGTTCTTGGCAATGTTATGGTTTGGTTTCACCGAGTTGGCCCGTTCCAGTTCGGCACGAGCCAAGTCATTCCAGTACTGTTGGTCTGCATAAAAGTAAACAACAATGTAAATATATAGGAAAATAAATATACAAATAAATGCATAAAATAATACAAAAAAGGTAAATAAATAGGTAAAAATATATATGATGAATAAATTAATATATCCATAAAAGTATACAAAAAGGTGAATATATAGGAAAATATACATATGTGATGAATAAATATATAAATGCATAAAATTACACAAAAAGGTAAATATATACGTCAATATATATATATATAATGAATAAAAAAATGCATAAAAAGTTTAATTAGGGTGTATAATTAAATGATCCCTTAATTAATTCAACACTTGGCTATGCATGTGTTGATTTGCACGTTAGGGAATATTTTTTCAAGGACTCGTTTATCTCCAAGGCCCCTTAACGAAGCTCTCTTTGGAGTACAGGGTTCGTGTTTATATGGACACAGTACACAAAGGAGAACATGTAGGTAAACAACGCACACAAGAGGGAACATGAAGGTAAACAACACACACAGGAGGGAACATGAAGGTAAACAACACACACAGGAGGGAACATGAAGGTAAACAAAGATGAATATTCTGACTCCATTTCCCTTTTGTTTTGGTTATTTAGAAAGTATTTTATATCTCACGGTATAGTGCCGTATTCAAGAACGTTCGTGGTGTATACGATGGCGTGGTACCGGTACGACGGATCCATAGACAAACAACACAGTCATCGTATCGGTACCACACCATCGTATACACCATGAATGTTCTTGAATATGGCCCCTAGTGAAGTCGAACCCAATGGAAAAATAGACCGAAATTGTCTGATTAAAACCTATATAAATATACTGCATACATAAAGGACTAAGTGTGTTAAATCCGAATTCTATACTATAATATAATATTAAACTTCCAATAAAAACAAATATTACTTAATTAATAATATTGTGGGTTCAACCATCAACACCCAGAGATACAAAGTGTGTGTGTGTGTGTGTGTGATCTAGACTGACCTTCGAGATTCGTAGACTTGAAGCGCCTGGCGTAGAAAAGAGGAGGGGCTTTCTTCTCGGAGGGGGCGGCACTGACAGACGTTGTTGTTGTTGAGAGTATCACCATAACAACCACCAACGCCACCATCACCAGGGACGAGGAGGAGGAGGAGGAGGTGTGCTGTTTTGGTTGTTTCATTTTCTCTGTCTCTCTGTTTCGACACGTAGCCTACTCTGGTTCAATGGAGAAGAGGGGAACTGTCATTTAGGCATTTCTATATATGTTTTGTTTTTCTTATCTAGCAGAGATGTATAGGCTCACTCATTAGATTTTTTTTTTTTTTTTTTTTTTTTTTGTAAATTTGGTTCAGTCCAAAATTAATTATGCCTAATATGTACAGCTGTGGCTGATAGTGCTGGACCAGGGTCCAAGGAGTGTTGGAAAGCAACTGAACAGAGTTCGAAAAAGTAAGTCTTCTAAACCTCTCTCAACGTTGAGAATGGTTTGAAAAATTCTCTGGTTCGAACTTTCTTCAGTTGCTCTCCAACACTCCTTGAACCCTAATCCAGCACTACCAGCCACAGCTGTACGTAACTAGTTATACTTACTTATCTGCAACTCATAAATCTCTCTCTCTCTCTCTCTCTCTCTCTCTCTCTCTCTCTCTCTCTCTCTCACACACACACACAGATGCAGCGCAGAGAGAAATAAGTAGGACGTGAAGGTCACCTGCTGATGTTCCACCAGAGAAAATGTTTGACCTAATACTGATTTAGTTTGGTGACCTTAGGATTCTGAGTAGTTTTCATTCAGTGTTTAGTAGCTTTGAATATAAAAAAAAGATAAAGGCATTTTCTCTCTACTGCAGAAAAAAACAATAACTCATATCGATAATTTAGATGATTTTTTTTCCTTAATTATTGCAGAAAAAAATGAATTCACATACAACGATGGAACTACATACTTATAACCTACTTGAACTAGGATACTAATAACTTATACGATAACTATTTGACCCGCAAGACACCTACAGTATATCAGACAGCTTGAGGAACTTCAACAACAACAACAAACAAGTACGAGTGTATTATATGTAAGACTTATTATGTTGTCTGCTATAAAATGTCTCTCATTATAATATACCCGTCAAGTGTCGTCTCATACACACACACACACACACACACACACACACACACACACACACACACACACATAAGCATCTTTACATAGCTTTACATAACTTTAATCAGTGGATGATTATGTACGTACAACTCCTATCCCGAGGGTCAAAACTGTAGATAAATAATGATAATAGTAGGTCAGCAGTCTTACACCTCAAGTGGCCGATAGTATTATTATTATTATTATTATTATGAGTCATTGGGAAATCTGGGGTACGTCTGTGGAGTCTTCATCGCTTGATTTGTTGGATTACTTGGCTATCAATAGTCTTTATCGTATATACTTGAAGCGTAATCAAGGTCTTTTTCGCACCAAATAAGGGGGGTAGTGCGGCGGTGTTGGCAAATCTGGAGCATGTGATTCGATTCCTCTAAACTATTCCCAGCAACAGGCCACTTATATTTCAGTTTATCTGGTCCTGTGTTTCCTGGTGTATAGTGGAGGAATCAAGGTGCTCTAACTAATGTAACCAAAAGTATAGCATTTCCTTAACGAGTGATAACGATGACAGCTGTGAAGTGGAAGCAACTGGGACCTTATCTACACATGATTAAGGGGTGTCATTATCTGTTGTGATATTTTAATTAAGGGTTTTGGCGCCATTTCGGTTCCAGCCACTCCACTCCCTTTCAATTCTTCATTTATCCCTCCTTTTCTTTTATTTCCATTTTGCTTGTAGTTCCACCTCTCTGTTTCATTCTCCCTCGGCCTACAGGGTCTGCCTGGCCATAGGGCGGTCTACGCCATGAAACAGACGTCCCAGATGTTACTAATACATATATAAGGGAATTGTTTCATGTCATAGTTTAGAAGGAATGATTATAAGCCCCTAAATCGACCAAATTTTTAATTTTAAGGGAATAATACAATTTTGGAATACTGGATAAAAAAAAAAAAAAAAGGTAGCCAGTTGTTTGAAATAGTTTAGACTTTAGAGGAATCAGTTACAGTTACTTCATATTTACCAACACTGTATACTGTCCCTTTAATCAACCCTATACGTAACTCACTAATCATTTCTCCCTAACCTGCTTATCAATATTCTCCAACCTTTGAAGGATCGAGGGTTTGCTTATCTATATATGAACGGCGCTGGTTTGCCCCATCTTGAAAAACATAGCAACAACAACAACAACAACAACAATAACAGTAGTAGCAAGGTGTTTATAAATAAATCGCTGATGACGAAGCTTGTAATTTCGAACGAGACTAACACCTGAAAAGTTTTCTTGTCGAACGAAAACACTAATGATCGTGAACGACTTATTTCTTATTTCAATTTCCACACAGACATCGAATTACGTCATTACATCACACAACTAAACTAACAACACCACATGATTTAAAGTGTCACCAGAATATCCAGTGTATGTTTTTCAAGGATCGATGATGATGTGGAGAAATTTATTATACGTTCGCCAATTTGATGTTTAGATTGCACAACATATAACGCTGTTTCTGCTGACTGCAAGCTTAGACTGTGTAATATAGCGAAGCAAGGTCGGTTTGTTATGGAATACACAAGTGGTCCACGTATGCTGATACCCACGCTACTGAACAAGGCTGTATAGAATGCATTGTAATCGTTAAAGGGTATTATTTCTTCATGGTGAGTTGGAGGTCTGTTGATTCCTCCAAACTGTGTCCCCGACTCCCCGTAGAGGGTTATTGCCTATAGTGAAGTGGGCGAAACTTTAAGGGTTTTGGCGCCCTTTCGGTCCCAACCACTCCCTTTCAGTTTTTCGACCGTCCCTCTTTTCTTTCTAATTCCTTCCTGCATGCTGTCTCACCTCTCTATCGCCTTCCCCTGGCGCTATATGACTTCGCTGTTACGGTACCTAATATTAATCAGAAACAAACAAATTATACGAGTGAGTATCTGTTTTGTTGCTACACAGTTTGAAAGAATCAGTATAGTGTTCTATCATACAGGGAACAAACTTTATAGTACCATAATATAGTGTACGAACCAAGATCTGCTTTGTTATTGAACAGTTGCATTGTAGAGATAAACCTTTACATTAGGACTTTCTTAAAAATAGTCTCATTGTCTTTCCTAACTTATTTAACTTGAATAGTGGAATAAAGAAGCCTCAATCTAACCTAACCTAACTGAGCAGAGAGGGGTTTGAAAGAGAGTCAGCACTCCAATTGACGAATAGAAGAAGTGGGACGAAAATGTGGTACAAGTTATTATTAAAGACTTTCAATAAATGTCTCCTGAAGATGAGTGAAGGCGTTGCTCTACTTATAAACCAACTTATAATTATTATAAACCCAGCAATTGACCTGATTTTAAGGGAGTCGACTGTAAGGCTGTGTACACCATTTAAGGAACAGTTTTGTGCAGGTGTAGTATGAAGAAATCTTTAACTTTTTTTATTTCTCACACTAAAATAAATTTATCTTAACACTCAGTTGAACGGCTATTTCTGATTATTTTTGTACACTATTTCTGCATTTCTCTCTGATACACAACAATAATTAATATCTTCAACAAGGAAAGCACAACTGACAATTCTTCCTAAAACTTCCAAACCTCACACACACACACACACACACACACACACGACTGACGATACATTATTAGACAGCCAACTATACAATACGTCAATAGTTGAAGTATACGTTTCGCATGTAATCCTTTTACTACCGGTTATCATCATTTGTAAATAAAGAATGAGAGTCTATAACAGTGTCAGACAGAGGCCAGCCAGCCAGCCAGCCAGCCAGGCATTGTCAACACATACGCGTATTCACTAGTAACATTTCTATTGTAACTCAGGGCTATTCTACCTTTATATAACCTATAGAGGGGCTGGCTAGGCGGAATGAGGGGACGGATGTTTACAATGTCGTATGTATGTATGTATGTATGTATGTACCTGTCAGGGAGTCATGCTAAGTGTTGCCTAACATTAATTAAGAAAATCGTCATAAAGTTTAAAAAGAAATGTGGGAAAAAATTCTGGAACACATGCCTGTCTTATTTTAATTATATCGAAATACTCGCCTATCCAAGCACACACACGCTAGACTATTAATAGTAGGCTACCGCAACACATGCTTAATAACACACACACTCTTTATGCACTACATCTGTCAGTTATTCTAGATTCTTTAAGATCAAGTCGGCGTGTATAGTACATCAACATGTCTGTGTATATAATGTTTAATATGTATGTGTGTATAAATGTATGAAGTGACCTATAGAAAAGGATTGTGGTTTTGTCCGATGATAAGAATAATATAACTCGTGAAACATTATGAAAGCCCTGTACGAATACACTACAAAATAATATTAGCTCTAACCATTTGTCTTGTCGACTTTTATTTTTCTCATATTTCACGACACAACTTTTGGCAATCACTGTACATACTATAAACTCCACTCAGCGTCACATACTATATACTCCACTCAGCATCACATACTCAACATATTTCCATATCATTTAAATCTAACCTCAACCACAAGTGTGAGAAATTGACCACTCTGACTACACAGGTGCATAATATTATACATCAAGGGCAAGTGTGTGTATGCGTGTGGGTGTATGTGTGTGTGTGTGTGTGTGTGTGTGTGTGTGTGTGTGTGTGTGTGTTTGTGTGTGTGTGTGTGTGTGTTTGTGTGTTTCATGGATAGGGTTAGAGGATGGTGTTTAACCTATTCAATGGAAATATTCTCAGTTAATGAACAAAGGGAAACTGACAAACGTACTGTACACATGAGTCATCCCAATGTAGACGATAATAATTATTGTTCAAGACAAGTGTGAACTGTTATTATTTAGATCCACGAAGATCACATATTGTATTTAAGAATCCTCATAAAACGGCTGAAGTGTGTCTTGTATTTTTTAATGACAGAAACATATATTACTGTTACTATGTTACCCCAGGAATGTTCTTTGCAATCAACACTCGCTGACACATTCTTTAAAGCTGACGCCTTATACAGTATAGAAGAAAATGGACTAACGCCAAGCAATCTAAAACGTCACGTGAATACAAGCCTTCCATATACTGATGTTGAGGGTAGTATACTTTTGGTACAGTCTCCTCCACTCCCGCTTTCACCAGTTCAGTGTTGCCAACTTATACACCCGGCATCGTGTGAGATACCACAGTTCCGACTCTCACATCCAAAACACCTGCCAATAAGAGTAAGGTTTGATGGCAGGTGTTTCGGATGTGAGAGTCGGAACTAGTAGTTCACACGATGCCGGGTGTATACGTTGGCAACGCTGAACTGGTGAAAGTGGGAGTGGAGGAGACTGTACATTAGGACGCCTTGATTCCTTTAAAGTTTGTCATAAAACAGGACCAGATTAACAAAAATAATGGGGTGACCTGAATTTTGCTAGGAATATAGTTCAGCAAATCTTTCGTGCATAATAAATCTTTATAAAGTACATAGTAAATCTGTCATACACAGTAAATCATGTTTGTCTTCTGTACGCATTAATGGGGTTGTTGGTGAAAATGTTAATATATTTGGAAGGCTACTGATTCCTCCCACCTATACTACAAAACAGATTCCCAAACGTTTTATTATTCTTTGGATAGTAGAGTGTTCTGTGGCATAATATAGTATGTGGAAATAAGTAGTCCTTCTATAATCGCCCATAACAGATGACCCTCTTAAGATTAGTGTTTTACCGCCATTAGTGTGAAAGATGTTCGATTACATGTGAATAAAGATATGCAGTACAACTTGTCTCACTCTAAAAGTGTCTAATGGGCTAAATGTATAAAAGTGTAGATATTCAGCAGAAAACGCGACACATGGAAACTGCTACTTTACTTCTCTGGATGATTCTTTATGACACAGTGACCATTAAATACTGAAACACACTGACTCGGGCCCAGCTTCAGTATATACACTATACTCTTATCAGAAAGTATCGTTGTCATCTTAATGATTCTTCAACAGCCAAGTGATACATTTGGCTTAATGATCTTTGGTTATATGCCACTGGTTGATAGCCAATAAATCCAACAAGCAAGCAAGTGATACAGAACTGAAATGGAAGGCAACACTCCACTTTTGTTAACGGAGCAGCCACGCCACACCAAAACTGTCACTCCATCTCACTAACTGACTCACTCACTCACACCACTCCATCTCACTCACATATCACTCCATCTCACTCAATCACTCGCCCATCACTCCATCTCAATCACTCACCCGTCACTCCATCTCACTCACTCATCACTTCATCTCACTCATTCACGTCACTCCATCTCACTCACTCCACACCAGTCACTCCATATCACTCAGTCATTCACGCCACTCCATCTCATGCACTCACTCACTCACACTCACTCCACGCCTGTCACTCCATCTCATTCATTGACTCACCTTGTGGATGTGTTGGTCCGTCACGATCACCCACCAACCACTGACTGAGTTCTCTTGGCTCTCTTCCCGCGCTAATAACTCCCTGGCCGAGGCGCGGAAGAACACCAACAACCAACCACTCTGGCGCGGAAGATGACCCTCTGATGATGGGACTTTTCACGGTCACTCACCACACGGGCGGGCTGAATGAGAGGGGGTTGATTAGGTGGTGAGTGGCTGCAAAGGTCAAGAAAACGAGACGCAACAAGGACGTGGGGATATATATTATTTTGTGACGTCTGGTTAAAGCGTGTTATTATAATGATAGTCTTCCTTGTGGACTGAATTAATTATATCGACACTTGAGTTACATCATAATTCACGGAAAATGAACGGGATTATGTAAGGAAATCCGAGTCGTGATATCGCAGTCTAGTGAAGGTTGGAAAACAAAATATTGGATTCAAGGACAGTGCTTGTATATATTCCTCACTCACGAATGACTTACATATGCGTCATCCAATCATTTGTCATCCTCCTTTCAACAATAGTCTTTCGCATCTCAAGATTTTCAAACTTCCTTCAGTGCTCTCAGACGAACTTAAGAGGACACGTAAAACAAAATGACTGCTGTCCCCACACAATCTCCAATTACCCTTGACAGATAACAAACAACTCATGATACAAGTATATCAGTCCCCTTGTTGTGTAACATTAATTATTCACTATATACAGTACCGTAACATTAATTATTCACTATATACAGTACCGTAACATTAATTATTCACTATATACAGTACCGTAACATTAATTATTCACTATATACAGTACCGTAACATTAATTATTCACTATATACAGTACCGTAACATTAATTATTCACTATATACAGTACCGTAACATTAATTATTCACTATATACAGTACCGTAACATTAATTATTCACTATATACAGTACCGTAACATTAATTATTCACTATATACAGTACCGTAACATTAATTATTCACTATATACAGTACCGTAACATTAATTATTCACTATATACAGTACCGTAACATTAATTATTCACTATATACAGTACCGTAACATTAATTATTCACTATATACAGTACCGTAACATTAATTATTCACTATATACAGTACCGTAACATTAATTATTCACTATATACAGTACCGTAACATTAATTATTCACTATATACAGTACCGTAACATTAATTATTCACTATATACAATACCGTAACATTAATTATTCACTATATAAAGTACCGTAACATTAATTATTCACTATATACAGTACCGTAACATTAATTATTCACTATATACAATACCGTAACATTAATTATTCACTATATACAATACCGTAACATTAATTATTCACTATATACAGTACCGTAACATTAATTATTCACTATATACAGTACCGTAACATTAATTATTCACTATATACAGTACCGTAACATTAATTATTCACTATATAAAGAACCGTAACATTAATTATTCACTATATACAATACCGTAACATTAATTATTCACTATATAAAGAACCGTAACATTAATTATTCACTATATAAAGTACCGTAACATTAATTATTCACTATATAAAGTACCGTAACATTAATTATTCACTATATAAAGAACCGTAACATTAATTATTCACTATATAAAGAACCGTAACATTAATTATTCACTATATACAGTACCGTAACATTAATTATTCACTATATACAGTACCGTAACATTAATTATTCACTATATAAAGTACCGTAACATTAATCACCCTATCCATTTTACAGGTAAGTATATTAATAGGGTTTCTCATCTTTAGTTATTCAACTTTCCCATATATTGAAAAATTATATAAACTTGCTTATCTGTATTTTATTTTGGATCAACAACGCTTAGGACGTGCCCGAATCTAGAGTTGCTACGAGAGCCACGTTTTGGACGGTGAAAGAACAAACCCAACCCCGAACTACATAATAATTAAACCAAGCATCTTATGTTCCTACGACATGCAGTCACGATTAGGCAGTTATATAAAAAGCGCGCACACACACACACACACACACACACACAAACTAGCTATCAAACTGACATCTAGTAACAGCTGGCAGTATTTTTCTAACCCGACTGTAAACGAAATGAATGGAACCCTACACACACACACACACACACACATAATTATAGAGCAGAGAAGGGAAGGGAAGGGAAGGTAGGTACGGTAGGTAGAGGGTTGCCAAGTTCACTCCGGTATATATCATGATATAATTTTTGGTGGACACTTCTTATATTTCACTTTTATGTGGCTGATTTTACCCTATAATGTGGTGTGTGTGTGTGTGTGTGTGTGTGTGTGTGTGTGTGTGTGTGTGCGTATGTGTGTGTGTGTGTGTGTGTGTGTGTGTGTGTGTGTGTGTGTGTGTGTGTGTGTGTGGGGGTGTCACTTAAGGAAGAAACTGGTGCATATAAAACTCACATAAACTCATGCAATCTTTAGAAACACATAATTGCTTCAAACTAAAAGTGACGAACTCTTGTAGGTGAATTGAAAAGCTACCAAAATCTCCAAACCAAAATAAATGATATAAATATAATAAATAGTGAATCTGTTTCGCAACACAATTTGCATCAACCAATACTCGTCCTCAAATACACCTACACATTAATTAAAGGGGGTATTTTTTTTTTTGTTACATTGGAGTGACTTGATTCCTCCAAAGTACAGTATGTCAGCCAGCCAGGAAACAGGACCATGGAAATGAACAAATAGTATTACAATGGTGTTCTGTAGCTTGGAAGAGTTTGGAGGCTTCAGTTGCTCCAGATGTACCAACACAAACATTTCCCTCTTTACTGCCCTCTGTATTGCCAGGCTGGAAGAGGTTGGAGGATTCAGTTGCTCCAGATGTACCAACACACAATTTCCCCCTTTAATGCCAGGCTGCAGGGAGAGTTGAAGGAAGTGATAATTGGTTGGGTCATCACTTCACTTCCTCCTATAGCGTTTATATGCAGCGACGCCACCACAACACAACACAACACAACACAACACACCCTCCTCACTTGATGGCTCTATAGGCTATACAGTGTGATGCAGAGGGATGGTTTTAGCCCTCTGATTTTGTGAGTGTTTGTTGTCTTCCTCTCCCTCACTAATGATAATGATAATGATAATAATAATAATAATAATAATAATAATAATAATAATAATAATAATAATAATAATAATAATAAAAATAATAATAATAATAATAATAATAATAATAATAATAATAATAATAATAATAATGATAATAATAATAATAATAATAATATAATAATAACAATAATACAAATACTACAAATAATATAATAATAACAATAATACAGATAAGGAGAACAAACATAAGATGACGAGGTAAAATTATTAATAATGATAAGTTTAATTAATCACAATAACTAAATAAGGAATTATAGAAATAAATAAATACTGTAATACTGTACAAACATAGTGATGCCCAAACTTATGCACCCACCTGTACAGAGGAGGTCCAACCAACCCTGTAAAACACTACATTTCATTTCCTAGACTAAAAGTTAAAGGTTACCCATGTACTACACACACACACACACACACACACACAGCATATACAGACTCTTTCTCTCTCTCTCTCTCTCTCTCTCTCTCTCTCTCTCAGAACGACAGACAGACAGACACACACACAGCACGCCACAACACAACGTAGACACTCACTCTCTCTCTCTCTCTCTCTCTCTCTCTCTCTCTCTCTTACACCATAGACAGACTTATACACGCCTTTTCCTCTATGTTGGGAAACGGTGCAATTATCCACTTGTTGTACTGTACCATTGCGCCAACCTTCGTGGATAATTCTCTCTCTCAATCAGTCTAAGTGAACTAACTAACACTTCAGCTACTGTGTTTCTCTCGGACACGTTATTGCCATATTGGTCATAGGATTGATGCACTAATGTACCCGAGGTCCCAGTTATCAACAGACACACACATACACTTATACATATACATACAAACACATATACAAAAAACATGCAGACATTACACAAGCACAAGCATGCATATATAATTTATACTCTCTCTCTTTCTCTCACATACACACACACATACACACAGACACTCACAAGCGCGCGCGCGCACACGCACACACACACACACACACTCTCTCTCTCCCTCTCTCTCACATAAGACGTACCCATGTGTTGAGATTGTATCGTTGAATTGGTTGCTATACTGATTCCCCCAAACCCTATGTAAATAAAGAACACCTACAGTTAACATGGGTAGTCTCTTCCTTGGCACCGTGTGTGTGTGTGTGTGTGTGTGTGTGTGTGTGTGTGTGTGTGTGAACTTTCATAGTTTTGAGAGAGAGAGAGAGAGAGAGAGAGAGAGAGAGAGAGAGAGAGAGAGAGAGGTGCAAGTTTGTAGAGGGAAAAGTAATCAAAGACTGCTTGCTACCACCATCCTTTATCTAGCACCTTAACACACTAATCAGTCATGTCACTATCTTCCTTGTCACTCACTATACCCTCTTAACTATCTACATCATTCCACTTACTTTTCCTTCACCTCACAATATCTCACATCTTAATTTTGAGTACATTAGATCGCCTCCAAAGTATGCCAAGGAAAAAGACCAGCAGAGTAACAAGAATAACAAGAGAAACATGAATAAACTGAACTAAAATATGCAACCTAGCTATGTCATGAATTAACCTGGCCTTCCTCTTCCCTTCACACACTGACTGCCTTCCTTGTCGTAAACTTCTCCCCCTTTTACTTTTTTTTTTCACTACACCCTTGATCATTAAAAAAAACTAGGGAAGGAAGGAGGGAAGGAAGGAAGGAAGGAAGGCCATTCAATCATCCCTCAACCCACCGTTTATACTCTCTGACCATACCACTCTCCTTCCTCTTCAATGCGGAAGTTGTTACATTATTGGTGAATGTATCAATGGAACTGGGGTATTGATGATGATGATGATGATGATGTGTAAATTGTAGAGTCACGAGACATAATTATAAAGTATCCAGTAAGTCTCATTGAAGTTTCGAACCCTCTGCATAACATAATACTATATACCAGTGAACCCTAATTATTACAACGCTTATCCTGTCTCATACATATAGTTACAACTCCTTTAATTTTTCATAAGGATAATGGAAGCAGACCTGGAAACTTATTATGGTTCATGACTGGATAAACACATACAGTAATACAGTAAAGAGAAGGTCTGACCCGGTGGTGGCGTTTTCTCTCTTGTGTCTGTTATACGAGCATCATGACGAGTATTCCTTTCATTTCCTTGGTCGCCCGTCCCTCACCGTCCATTCTTGGGACACATTTATGGTCTTCTGAATTATGGGTGTCCTATAAACTCCAGAGAACTAGCTGGAGGAATTATGAAACCTTAAGGGGGAAGTTTTGTGTTGGTAAATTTGGAACAACTGAATCTTACAAACTATTCCAAGTAACAGAACACCATTATTTTTGCTCTTCTGTTCCCATTTCCTAGCATACTTTTCTTAAGTAACATTTTTTTTAAAGTAACAATATTTGTTTAACGTTAAGTAACAACAAAAATTAAAGTAACAAAAAAAAAATTATATCAAGAACACGCGTGTGTGCTTGATAATTATAATAAGCATACATAGAGTACTGTACTGTCTGTACCCTGTGAATGGCGGCTCTTCCTTACACCATGCATATTGGTCATTATTTGTTGAGTACGGACGGAAAGGGAGAGAGAGTGGCTAAGGAAGGAACGGAGAGTACACCAACAACTGAGTGAAGGTTAACACGGCATTCACTCTGTAGTGTATCATTAACTAATGTATGGTGACTGGTGTGTGCAGAGACCAAAAAATATAAGGGGTTATCTCTTGAGGGTAAAATGGAGGGTGACTTACTCCTCCAAACTACTCCAGGAAACAGAGTACCTCAGTAAGGAAGTATAATGTATCTGTTTTGTCGTTAATTTTGGAGGAATCCGTAGCCTATCAAAACCCCGAAAGGAGGAGACAGCCCCCTTAATTATTAAAGCGTTTAAAGCTCGTATGTAGTACAGTATGTATGTATGTATGTACGGTGCAGTTTATCGTTCTTGTTCTGTATATTTTGTAAGACTTGTTTACTGAGTCGCATATTATTTTTTCAGTAGTGTTGGTCGCCGTTTCATATATAGGCTACTAACAAGGCAGGGTATAATTATAGGAACTATGGAGAGCTTACCAGTGGCAGACTAAATTATAAGTTTCGTCTTTCGTACTACAACTCAAACACACGCAACAATTACTTAGGTGGTATGAAATATCAGCAGTTATATATTATATTATACGCTACCGGTATTCCGTTAATATATAAATTGGTAATCATTAAATGAAGTGAATATATAAATGGGAAATAACGAATTTTAGTGACAATATCAAGTAGGTCATCATGAATATGGGGAATATTATGAATTTTAGTTTATATTTCTGGACGTAATCATGGATTTTAGTCATTATTAATGTAGGTAATAATGAATTTCAGTTAATATAATAATAGGTAATCATGCATTTGTGGGTATACATGACATTACATCCCATCACAACTTCATCATCAAAGTTTACAGACTGTTGATGATATGGTTTACTTTTTGTCTACCGTCTGGCTGTTCCCATAACACCTATTGTCTGGGTAGGTTTCATTTATGAACCTTGTGATCGTGTATGAGAAATGAGGCTTCTGATTCCTGCTGACTATGCCACGAAACAAGCTCCTTCCATATAGGTGGTGTTTCGTGGCAATATTTGAAGGACTCATATACTTCCAATTTCCTAACTACATCACAGGGTCCCTTAATTTAGGCTAACCGCAGATTCCTCCACAACGCAAGGCTCGGGTCCGAAGGGGTGTCCAAACCCTCACGTATGATGAACTGTCATGTGTGTACGGGTGTAAATATATACTTCCTCATTCCACCTTCCTGTACCTAGGTCTGGCTACACGTATTTTTAGAGCACACACACACACACGGCTTGTCTAGTTCGGTATACACAAATTAATGCCTACGTAACTTATTCAGAGAGAGAGAGAGAGAGAGAGAGAGAGAGAGAGAGAGAGAGAGAGAGAGAGAGAGAGAGAGAGAGAGAGAGAGAGAGTGTGTGTGTGTGTTTTCAGACTGATCATGACCTTGGGACAGGAATGAAGTCTATAGCAGATCCATCCAAACTATATATATATGGAAGCCTAAACGGTGTGTGTGTGTGGAGAGAGAGAAAGAGAGGGAGGGGTGGATTATTAAGGGGTGACCATCATTACACCCGACAAAAAGTAAATATATAATTAAAAACAATTTAATATCCAACCTTCGCCTATATTCTCTATCACTATTATCTTATTCACCCAATATACCTTTCGTAGTTACCCACTGCCGTCTTTATATTATTACACCGTAGGCTACTTTTATATAATTTAATAGGAATATAGTATAATTATATAGTATTAGATTATATACAATCTATATAATCTAATACAATATAATACTATCTTCCTATTCACCCGCGATAACTTCCTCACTAATCTTCTTTATCTATTTTCGATATACCGTATGCAAGCATCTATTTACGCCATCAATGTCTTCCACTTCACCCAGTTTCCTTTCCCTACCAAGCCTACTCTTCGTTACAAAAAGAGAAGGGTTGACCATAGAGTTATTATACCCTGGACCATACATCATAACACACTCATAGCAGCTGGCACGCGGAAGTAGACAATTTACTCAACGGTTGTCAAATCCGCGGATTTCAAAGGGGACCGACTGTTGTATGTATTGCTGTTTTTGAGAAGTCTTCTGTAGCATTTGGAGGTGATGGCTTGTGAACACTAAAAACCAAAACTATGAATTTTCGTTTCCATCAAGGGGAAATAATAAAAATGGGTTTGGAAAGAGATGCAGCTTTAGTTTGAGGTGAATACGAAAACAAAAAGTGTATACAAAATGTTTGTCGTGAAAACGCCACTCATTCGACATGAGTCTTCTGTGAGAGAGTGGTGGGGGGGGGGGAGGGGGGCTTTACGCTGCAGTATTACGTAAGTGCCGAGTCATTACTGGAGTTGCGTACTGTACACAATCCATTACGTCTTATTATTTACGTAATAAGTGATCATCTTCCCGTACGTGGTCACGTCTCTGGATATCTGTCAGTCTCTCCGTAAATGTGTGTGTGTATGTAATTTTTCACTTAGTTGTTATACTCTTCTCTGTTTATTTATTTATCTATTTACCTATCTGTCTATCCATCCTATAACCAACAAAGACCTGTTTGTTATTGAATGAAGCATTTCCATTAAAAGCGTGCCCATCAAAGAGAGGATACAATACCACGTATGGTATATGAGGTAAGAACCAAACTGCCACATAGCCAGTGGCGTCACGAGGGTTGTTGGCGCCCGGGGACAAAGATTGTTATGGTGCCCCAATAGGGGGCGTGATGGTGGGTGCCAGCTGGGAGGTTCTAGGAGTAGGCTACTCATAGAAGCAATTTAAAGCAACTTGGAAAAGAATTTTTTAAATCTTTAGTCCTTAAAAATTAATTCTTCATCCAACTTATTTACGTGAATACTAATGAAGATGTCTACCAATTTCTAATCCCAAAGTAAAGTTTCATAATTAATATAAAGAAAAAATATATTAAAATATGGCTTGAGTGCATTAATCTTGTCATGAAATATTTAACTTCATTATTTAGATTCACTTTGGTGTAAACAAAGCAATTTAATTGTCACCAACTTCAAATTGGCAATTGGCGCCCCCTAAATGCTGTAGGCCCAGGGACATATGTCCCCCCCAGGCCCCCCCCCCCCCTCGCGACGCCACTGCACATTAGGGTCTCTACTGCACATAGCCTACACTTTGGATGGGATACTCAAAATTTGTCGTATGTTAGGACATGCTTGGTCTCGTAACGGACTAATGACATTGTATTTTATGACATGCCTAAGACACGGTAATTGCCTCCTCAAGACTGTCTGATACTTTGTCCGGGCATTGGGTCGAAAGTTATTAGTGTATTATCCTTGCCTTGTTTTTTAAATATTTCCCGCACTGGATTCAATAAAATAAAAATGTGTTACCTTATCATATACATATTTTTATGCTTCCAGCACATGATTCCTAGCCAATCATTACGTGGGTGGAGTGCTTGATCTTGCTGAACGTTTCGTCAGAACACTTGTATAGCGCAAGTGTCCATACCGAAGGAAAGTATACTTTGGTCATCACGGGCAGAACACTTGCATTTTTTTTTCCGACAAGATACTATTGTAAGAAATTATAGGAAAATTATTAAGGAATTCACAAATAGGAGACGGAAGGTAGCATTGTGTCGCATCATTCCAAGATATAAAGGTGGCCCTGACTATTTTAGGAAAATGTTGGTCGTCAATCGTAGATTAAAGGCGATATGTAGGCAGGATAACGCAAAGGTTTTAGATATCTGGCACCACTTTGTAAGGATATAACATTGTATAGTCGAGATGGCTTACATTTCAACAATGTTGGCAAAGCGAGATTAGGAAAAGTGTTAGGCAAATGTATCGATAAGATCCCAGCCTCTCAAGACGATGAGAGAGATGCCAACATTGAGGAAGGAGATGGACAGGAATAAAACGATAGGCAGGTTTTTCTCTGAACACATTGCGTTCCATTCTACTGATAAGACACCCGCATAACAAATTAATTCTTATTTATACAAACGCAAGGATCATTATTGGAAAAAGAAAAGAACTTCTTGCATACGTAAATACCGAGAATCCCGATATAATTAGCATAACAGAAACAAGGTGAAATTCTAATTATAACGATTATTTGGCAGAAGTAGCTATCCCAGGTTATCAAATAATTGCTAACTGTAGGACACATAAAAAAGGGGGTGGAGTTCTTTTACACGTTAGAGATAACCTGGGTACAATCGAAATAAACAAAGACAAACACAATGCATATGACTCTATATACGTCAAACTTAAAGTAAATGGAAAACATTTAATCATCAGTACAGTATATCGTCCCCCCAAAACTACTACAGAACATGACAAATTGTTATACGAAGAGATAAAATCAGTAATAAAAAACAGAAATGCCATTTTTTAACCCCCCAAGAATCAAAGCTGGAAACTTCAATCAGGCGACAACGATGGACAACGTCTGTTGAAAATCGTCAGTAAGCTCTATTTAAAGACCCAACTCTAGATAATATCCTCGACCTTATTTCAATCAATTCATGCGAAGTCGGCGAGCCTCTTCCAGTGATCACAAAATAATAAGATGTAATATAAACTGTAGCACTAAGATCTGCGAAAATAGTCAGTCAGTATCAAACTATAAAAGAGCAAATTTTGATAATATTACAAAAGAACTAAACGAAATCATTGCATCAGAAATAATAAATGCGTGAAAACAAGCATAGTACTAGTATTAAACAAAACAAAAATCCTAGTAAATGGGAATAAAGACATACCAACCGTACTAAATGAACATTTTAATTCGGTTTTTACAAAGGAGTTAAATTAATTTGTCAGAACTTCCTCACAGATAGCAGACGGTAATAAACTAGATACAAGCGCCTTTACAGATGAAGAACTCTTAGAATACCTAAAGTATCTAAAATCACAATATCCTTTTAAAAGTGTAGGATGTGACGGTGTCCCCCAGATTAATACGTGAATGTCATAGAGAAGTTCTGCAACCTTTAAAAACGAGTCTGTGAAACTTATATCTCCATTCTATTTTTTATGACTTGGCAGATGTTACGACTCGACTTTTGCCGCCGACTGTACCTGCCATCAAGGATATGTGCAGTTGACTGGATGGCTTGATGCTGGGGAGGGATGTGGTGGTGGAGTAGGGGCAAGTCAGTCTTAACCTTGAGGTAGGGTATAGCAGCTGATGACGATCATGTGAACATGTGGTGATAGTGATTTGGTGGTGTAGTGCAGCGACTCCTGATGTACGCGTGAAACAAATTGAGTGGACTTGTGGATATTGCATGTCCCACACTGGTATACTGCGCAACCAATCCCATACTATATAGACTGCGGACACGTCATGTCATATGGTTGTAAACACTTAATTGCTTTTCGTAACCGTGTACTATTGTGCATTAAAGCCAGGTCTCCTCTCTCGTTTTTTATTGATCCTGGAGTCTTTATATTCGTCCTAGCCCTGAGGGGATGACTAGAATTCACAACGAATAAGGTCAACCCCACTGGACAACGGTGGCTTGCTTTCCGTAACAACGAACCTTTAAATTTCTTTGAGTTTTATTAAATAATACTGTCATCTTACATTTTTTTCAAGAGGAAATTGTTGCAAAATCCCTTCATTGCTTTAACAGTTAAAAATAACATATCCACAAAAGATGAAAAAAAAATATATATATTGCATGCCATACAGTACGTCACAGGTTGCGATAAAGATTAAATTTACGTTCTCATCGAGTCCATCCTAACAACAAGACTGAAGCAGAAACAGTCTAATCTGCTTCAAGTCAAGCAAGGTGAGCCATTCATCTGACCAGTCCATTCAATTCTTGTCACACAGTTCAGCACCCAGATTTAGTTACGGTATGGGGTATTTTTAGTGGTGCAGTTGATGTTGATGTTCTTCTGGGAGAACAGACCCCAGACCCCAGGTACGCTCTGGTTGCAGTGAAAAAACAAAACAAATTAGAATATAGGAGGGGCTGGCCCTACATGCAGTTTTTAGACCTTGGGGTACTCGTAGCGGATGTCGACCGCGGGATTAATATTCCCAAAGGAGAATAGGCGGGATAGGATTATCTCCTTAATAAAATAACCAAGAGTTGTCTCAATCACTTGGTATTTAACAGTAAATATAAACAAGTGTTGGGCTTTGTAGCTACCTTAACTTGTTATTAACAGTTTATGTATACTGAGTTACGGTTTACCACCTACAGTATGTAGAAAGACAATCGCTGGTATTCTTAAAAGTAATTCTTTCCTTACATATTTCTTTCCCTGCTAAGGATTTTTCCTTCCCTTCGTTATACTTAAAGAATTCCTTGGAAGGGAAGGGAAAGTTTACACGTTGGTAGCCCTGTGCCTTGGAAAGGATAAATGTGTGTGCGTTTGTACGTCTATTAGCCCTCCGGGCGCAAAATATAAACAGTAAACACAACCACGCTGTGCTCAGAAGGTTTTGTTTTATATGATGAAATGTTTCGTAGCATGGTCAGGAGGAATCAGAAGCCTTCAATATTTATACACGATCACAGGGTCCTTAATTAAAGAGAATCAGCAACACAACATCAGTCTCGTTTCCTGTAGAAAAACGATGATAATAATAGACTAATAGTGGTATAAATATAGTGGGAAACTTTGTTCACTTTTACTCGTCATAATTTCTTTGTTTAATATTATATCGAGTTGTGACCAATATATCTGGACACTACAATCATTGCTAAGACTAATGGTATTAAAAAAATTGTATATATTGAATGAAATAATGATAAATAATAAACAAATATATAGCAGCACAAGCAGCATGGTATCAGAGAGGATTAGAGAGGTGGAGTATGGAGTCAGGCGAGTATATGGACCAATCACCACACACTTTACCAATGACGCATACAACCCAGTCCAACACAAATTTTAAACCGTGTATGGTAGGTCTTTAGAAATTTGGAAGAAATGTCTCATTTATTTACTTAACTCTTTTTTCTTCGGTGATACAATACTGTTGCACGTCTTTCCAATATATTATGATGTTATATATAAAACATCAACAGTACATGATAAAATACAACGAAAGAATTATTGAAGGAATGGGGTAAATGTTTCCTTCTTGTTCCAATAATATACTCGATTCTAGGGAAAGAAATTAGGGCCCGGAGAGGAATGAAATCTTTAAGAATAGAAAATTAGTGATATATTTCTTTCCCATGCTTTTGAAGGGAAAGATTTTTTTAAGAATACCACCGATAGAGTCTTTATTGTTTTCTATCCATCACCAGAAAAACAATATTTATGTGGGGATGAATGAGACTCGGTATACAAGATATTTATTTATTTACAGACTATGTGTACAAGGTGATTATGCAATGTGGGTGAGAAAATACAGGATGGGTACAACAGGTGAGGATGAGTTACCTGGCCTGACCCTTACCCCTCGGGTTACCCCTCCCCCCCTTTTTTTCTTACCATGGCGTCCCCTGCCTGGTGGGGACGCCACAGTAGTTATGAATGACTCCTCCCTCGTACACCCTTCCGATTTCCCAGACCCATTCTCTTGTAATGCAGGGTGTCCTGCATGACGGTCCTCTAATACAGGTGGGATTAGAGCCATGGAGGAGGAAGTGTGGTATATAAGGGATAAAAGAAATATCTGGACTCTGTATTCAATCAATATTTATTTCTTAATACAGTAGTTATTATTTTTTTAATGAACTACAGAATATCTTCTACTCAAGAACAAAATCGATACCAAATGGCAAACCATCAGACCATAAATTCTGTAAATAACATGTACAGTCATCCATAGCAGTTCTGCATCATCTATTAATCCATATTATGCAAAAATGAATTACCGAATATCCAAAAGTGAGAGTGTAAGGCCAGTACAGCCCAAATAGCAGTTGGTCAAGCATGAAACTAGTTAACCATGATATGTATTTGAAAACATATAAACATAATGCTCCCTTACTTGATCTATGTACTGGACATCTTGGCTACCTGTCTATGTAGGATGTGAAAAGTAAACATGTTATTTCAAATGTCATTTTCATGTCCTCGTGCAAGTACAAAAGGTGTACCAGTTTCATGTTTGGTCAACTGTACCTATACACCTCCCAATATATATTCAACAAAAAAGGCATTAATCAAATAGTACTGTAGATTGTATTTGTATCAGTGAGGGTGATTTCAGACTTTTGCTGGCTTCATGCAGAACATGAATTGGTTTTTGTGCACAAACAAATGAAATTATAGTATTACTACTCTCTTCATCACAGTCAGTATGCATAAAAAAAACTTTGTATAGAGGTGCATCCAGTATCTCTCACCATCAAAATTAAACTTCTGTAGGTGCCCCCTCAGTGTTTTTCTAATATCAATTTGGCAAAATTCTGATATCAGTTAATATTTTCTTTTCCTAAAATGATCCTTACAATCCTGGCAACAAAAATTAATTCTGTCCAACCTGGGTATTACATGTAGTGTAGTTTGGCCTTAGGCTACAAGAGTGCATTATCCATTACCACTCTGTGTATATGCAATGATATGCCTTGAATGCAGCCCAGTTAAATGGGAAGAAAGAATATATTATGGTACAGTAATAGGAAATTTACTCCTCCACCAGCAAATTCACTATCTTTTCCTCTATCAGTCATAGAATAAACACTAAACTGGTATCATGTACGCTTCACCCAACTACGTATAATGGAACAAACCCACATTCACGACACTAGAGGAAACAAACCCTCATCACACAATGAAACAAATCCACACACCCACCACAATGACAAACAAACCACCATCACATTTAATGAAACCACAACTTCTTACTTAGCACCAAATATTTCATCACACTGATCTTGAGGGTTGGTAGTCATAAATGACATCCCAGACAGATCAAAATTAAGATGGATACAGTTAGAACTCAGTCATGCTTCCTGTTTTATAGGGGTCAGTATATATGCTCAGAATGTGGTGTAGCATTCGTTAACGCTTTACAACTAAGCCATGTCTCTCATGGGAATTCAACAGGTATGTTTGTGTTTCAACTCTGCACTGGTGATGAAAAGTACACCATTACTGTACCACACCACAAGAAATTGAACTGACCAATTGTGTCAATGACCATAGCTTGGACTCCTCTATTTTTACATTACTTTCACTTTTCTGTATTTTCTGGCTACAGTATACAGTAAATATTCTGTACTGTACAGAATCATCCTAATGAAAGAAAACATGTAAGGCTATTTTCCTCATGCTCGGTCACGGGGTTGCTCGGCCAGACAGCTTGAGGAACTTCAACAACAATATATGTAGGCATTCTTCATTACTGTAAAAGCAGCCACTCCAACACAAAATCTTTCCACACACTTATCAGAATGCCTCCAAATATTCCTTCACAGCAAGCGTAAGATGGGATTTCCTGGCTGATACTTCTCTTCTCTTGGAATGTTTCTTGATCCTTGCAAAGGAAGTCAGTCTCAACAACTGAATGCAATCCTATAGCATAAGGCTTGAACATCCAGTTTAGTGTGAAGCAGCCTTTGCATGTATTATGCCTTCTGATTATGGGCACCTTAAAATAAACAGCTTATTTCAAAGAATTCATAACTGTTGACGCTTGCTCAAAATAAGAGCAAGTATGTAAATATTAAAGTATAAATTCTTTTATATAAACAGTATATATATATATATATACTATATATACAAAATATATATTAGAGTTAGACAAACTGTTGCACATTTCCAAAGTACAAAATTCAATACATTAGTTTTACTTGAAACCATATAATGTACCACTGTCTTGATACAATACATGATTATGATGGGTACTGTGAATTCATCACTACAGGAGGTTAGACAGACAGACTGGCAGATTAAACTGCAAACCTATATTGATATGGATACTGAAAAATACAGTAGTAAGAATGGATGGACAGTGGCATCAGGTAAGTGGTTAATGACAAAGATAAACTAAAGAAATAATTTGGAGGGTTGAAATTTTCATGGGTCAAGTTAACTGATTGGATAATAGTAAATTCTTAATAATTACCAGTACTCAGTTAGATGGGTGGTGTGGCTTACAGGTGCAGTTACAATAGAATTACTATACTACTATTGTACTTGCTGTAATCCTGTGAACCATGATACAGTACCTGCATTCTGAGTTTGATGGCACTAATGGCAAAATTTTATTGAAAAGGTAAGGTTGGTGGCAAACTGGAAGTATATGATTCCTCCATACTGTGCGAGATAGTGTTTCTTGGTAGAGTTTGAAGAAATCAGTAACCTACAATATCTTATCTACTGAGGACTCTATGGTTTGTATAATCTAAAATAATTATTATGAAAGCTTGATTTGTTGTTTGTTCTGAAATAAAATCTCCATCCTACAGAAAAACTGAATCTAAGCTCCCTTTGGGTTACGAGCCAATTAGGCCAGCGAAACTTGCCAATTTCTTTATCAGTCCATGTTCAAAATACTTCCTATTTAATTATGTGTCTGGAGCCAGGAAATTCCTTCAAACTATGTCAAAAACAATTGGTTTCCTTAACCCTCTTGTTCCCTGATGATGCAACCTGCATTCAACAGCTTCCAAGTAACAAGAACCAGTCTTGGCTCACCAGACCTTATGCACCACACACAATCCTCATTTAGCCATGAGTGACCTCAGAAATCCTTTCCTATCAATTTTCTTCACTGCTCTTATCTATAACTGTATTGTCATGATATAAAATATATCATGCAAAAAAATATCACAACTTATAGTTAAATAGTTAGATGCAACCTGAGTCAACAGGAACCAAGCAGATGTATTTCACCCACACACAATCTGCACCATCAGGGAACAAGAGGCTGGATATTTTTAACAAACCTCCATACATCATACTGGAGCATGCCACTCTATATAAAATTACATCTACCGTACAATAAACAATTATGTATAAGGAATGCTGTACCATTAAACTATCAAAAATTAAAACAATATTAATAAGAATTACTACAGAGATAAAATATGAAAACTCAACTTTAAGGAAGAGGTGTGAGCAACAACTATTATCAAGGGTTGTACTAAAGTGAGTAGGACCTACTGGTATAAAACTTTGCAGTCTATTAGTATCACTTCAGAGCTACCCTTTCATACTGCTCAATGGGCAAATTACCCAGCCATCACTTCTAAATCACAATCTGAAAGAGAGAAAAGAATAATGAAGCATGTGTGATGAATTTCCTTAGAGTTCTATAGTATGATATATAAAGTGTTCCCATAGCCAATTCACCAGGCCCAAAAATGTCAAAGAATCTGTATACAACCCTCCTAGAGCACAACCTTAAGTTAGCCTGGTATGTCAACAACTCCACACAAACAGATGGCTTGGTATCCAATCCGAAACATTAAAGTTTTCCATCCTATATAACCCTATAAACAACCTACACCATAAAATGAATGTCCTCAATGTCAAGGGTCACTTTGACTTGAAAGGTACACAAACAATTTACTACAATCCTGTGGGTTTGTGGAGGAAAATCACCCACGCACACACCTGGGACATTAAAACTAACACTAACAGTGCTATCATCAATCCCACCTTGCCAACTCCAAACTGTTTTCCAGACACATCTATACTGTAATCAGATTACTCACATTCATCGTCTCATCCAGTCACTCAAAAACAACACTTGGTTGCTTGCATGCCCCCCTGGCCAGGCTATTGTGTGGGCACTATCCAGCCTTTATGAGCAATCAGAAGAGTGACGTAGTGATGATGGATGCCTGTCCAGGATGCACAACATTATGGAAGAGTGTACTACAAACAACTACACAACATACATTCCATGAGGTCTTTATAGGAAAATCAACTTAGTCCAAGCCATTACCTTCCTCAGTGATTTGGATCTGTTCAGTCAGGCAGCCTTAGAAAAAACAACTAACTAATTTGTCACCTTTTCTTCATTAGAATAGTCCTTCTCTTCCACAAGTCCCCATTTGCAGATAATTTCTCATAAGTATGAAAGTGACACCAAAATTCATGTTCCTGTAAGCCTGACAGATAATTCCATAAAAAGGATGCATTGGTATAATATCTATGTACAGACTCCACTACGTAACTGAGGAAAATATATACTGTACAGTCGGCAAAAAAAGTATTGGAACCACCCTTACATTGAAAGTAAGTATAATTATCCATAGGAGGGGGTCCCAATACTTTCTTTGCCAACTGTACATTCACAAGTGCTGCATACACAGTCTACAGTAATGTACTTACTTTTGTACCACCCTGTACTAGTGAGGTAGAAGTGCACATATATGAGTGCTAGTCAAAGAGGAATACAGAGTCGAGGGCTCCAAGGCCTGCTGCAACTCCACCTTCATTGACAGAGGAGAGCTTTGTCCTCAACATGTGGCCCGAGTAATTGGTGAACTGGATATCCTTCCCACTTCTGTGTGTCAAAAGGATTAAATAAAGAT
This sequence comes from Petrolisthes manimaculis, assembly GCA_034508575.1. Lineage (NCBI taxonomy): Eukaryota > Metazoa > Arthropoda > Malacostraca > Decapoda > Porcellanidae > Petrolisthes > Petrolisthes manimaculis. The sequence continues at coordinate 83,757 of JAWZYT010003424.1, forward strand.
ACCTCACAAAATCAAGGCAAGACACTAAACAATAACTCAGGGAATTGAACATTGTTCCTATATTTGCACGGTTAGGTTACAGTACAAAGAAGTTACTGTAAGTTATGAAAAGGAAGGCAGACAAACTTTAATTGCTAAACTGGATATTCTTTCCACTTCTGTACAATCACAATACAAAAAATTAATTATCAAAAAGTTAGTTGACAAAAGGAAAGTATTATTGAAAAAGTGAAAGGAAACTAAGAGAGGAATTAGAAAGATTAAAATAGTTATTAGAAAAGTGAGATCAGTCTCTGAGACATTGAAAACATAGAAGAATTACCATCTGAAAGAAAAGGGTTTGAAAAAAAAAGTTATTTAGACTAGGCCAGGAAAAGTACATTAGTCATTTAAAAGAAAATTAGACAGGAATAAAAGGTATACAAAGCTGGTTTTTTAACCATTAAAACACAGGTGATGACTATTACATAAAAGTCCTTTAATCGGACCATTGATACTCCGAACATCCCAATAGTCCGAATTTTTGAAAGTGGTAATAAAAATTTAAATTTTGGTGCCCGAGTGGCCCATGTGGGGATTTTCCGGGTGTATCGTTACATATGCCTACGTGATTCGCGTACAGCTAGGCCACCCACACTCTCCCACCTATTAGGCGTACCTATGTGCAAATTAATATTAAGTGGAAGTAATTTTTCAAAAAAAATTACCAAAATTAATTAATACAAACTAAGGAATGTTTGTTCACGAATGAAAATTCAATGAGTTTTAGTGATAACTGAAATTTCCACCCCACTATTATGACTCTCACGCTCGCTTGATACACTCGTGATAAGTATAACTCCTTTATAGTGAATAACTTCTCAATACGGGCATTTTTCATACAGTACTTTTAACACATATCCCGGCACAGACATTTGGTGAAAAGTGCAAGTGATTGTATGAGAAATTTACAAAGAATAATGAATATAAATTGAAGAAATGAATTTGTATAACTAGAAACTCACGGATTTTTAATGATAACTGAACTTGTCAACCATCACCCTCACTCCTCACTCACTACTGTACACCCACGCTATTAGGCCTACCCTTTTAGACAGCCCCTACTTTATTTTCATTTATTTTATACACTGCGACCAGAGTGTACCAGGGGTGTGGGGCAGGAGGCCATTCTGCCCCGGGAGAACAACAACCCTTTTAGAATGAACAACCTTTAAAAACATTCATTTTCCATACTTTGGGCTCAAATTCAGAATTATTCTTAGTCATTAGCTGTGTATGGGAACCAGAGATACGAGTGAAAGCACACATAGTTTTGAGAGTGGGTGTACAGGCAGATAGTCGTATATTACGCATCAAATTTAAGCCCTCGGATATCTTGGATCTTCTGATAACTCGACAAGGGTCTCCCCTCAATTGATCTGAAATAACGAGGGTTTACTGTAATCCTATAATGTGTGTGTTTCTTTTTCCATATCTGTATTTGGAGGTCCAACCAATAGTCTGAAAAAACTAATAGTCCGAATGATCTTAAGTCCCCTGCAATTTGGATTACAGGACTTTTACTGTATGTTGTCATGACCAACAAGTGGTGGTGATTGCAGGTGATGACATACAGTATGTTGTCAACCTACTTTTCAAATTTGCACAGCTCCCAACTACAGTAAAAGTCCGTTAATCCGACCACGGATACCCCGAAAATCCCAATAGTGGGTTGATATTTTAATAGAAGTTAGAGGCTGTTTCCTTACTAATATCTAATTAAAATATGCAGTTCACTGTTAGAGAAAAGAAGTCAAATGTTTACTATAATAACCCCTATGTGGAAAGAAATTGTTGTCCGCAATAGTACATTTCCTTATGTGATGTAGCAACCTCCAATTTGCTAATATAATTTAATTCCCCTCCCTCTTTCTTACCCAAGTACAGCTCCAAAGATGCCAAGCTCAGAGACAACCTCAGCAAGAGTCACAGGCAGGTGGGGCCGAACCAAGTAATTCTGCTGTACCGGGGGACGGATTCGATCCATCAGAATGTAAGCCTCTCTTTCCTGGGAGTCCTTCAGACGCTCTAGCACCTATGGAGATACCATACCCATTGACTGTCAATAATAAGTATTAACATTCCTTCTTTCAAATGCTCTAACATTCCAAAAGGAAACTGAATAAATAAATAAGTGCATAATTTAATGTATTGTAAAATGCATTGAATGACTATTTAAGATTTACAAATAAGGAAAAACTGCATGACGCTTTGCTACAGAGTCACAACGGGCATGGAAAAATACAGTTGTCATGAAAAGTTTTTTTTTTTTTTAGAGGCATTTATGCAAGCTCAAGTTAGCCTTCCATTACTTGCTGATGAAATACAAGACACCACCAGCAAGCAGCTTTGGTGGAGTAAGTATTATGGCTGTATGCCCTATTGACAAACCAACAAGATGATTTAAGTCACAGGAAAACTCCACCTGTCCCAGGGTTGATTAAAAGAGTACAGTACTTCTAAACTCACTTTCCTGACTCACTGAGTATATTTTCCCCACCAATTTAAAGAGAACATTGAGTGATTACCTCTTTGATTTCAGCACCATAGACATTGTTGCCACCACCTTCCCTTTGTGGTTTGAGAACAAAGTGGTCAGGGTTCTCCATGGCCATCTGGACTGCTTTGTCTCCCTCAGCACTCTGATCACACAATTCATATAATTCAATATACAGAAAACATAGATAGTGCAATATCATACAAAGATAATACACAATAGTGTACATCAATGAAGTACCATACCTGTATATAAAACTTTAACTTATTGACTTTGCAACACCCTACAGGGTTGAAGTGTCAAACAAGACTGGATATGAGTTCGGTCTGGGAGGTGAGAAGAATGCAGTATGGGATAGATAAGTCATAGAATTGCTGGAAAAATCATAAAGTGAAACAGGGCTAAAAATGATGTAGTCCTGCCATCACTGATACATGCTTCAGAGACATGGACATGGGAGAGGATGCAACAGTCAAGAATAGGTACAATGGAAATGAATTACTTACTAGGAACATGTGGCTGGGTGAAGTGGAATAAGGAGAGCAATGAGAATGTGTATGTGGTTTTGGAGTGAATGTAATTGATTCGGAGCGTGAGCCGTCACTGTGAGGTGACAGAGAAGGTGAAGTGTAATACATACCTGGTAATATATTAAGGATGTTTGGATACATGGAGAAAAAGCAAGATGCATTTTCAAAGGTGTACACAAGTTAAAATAAGGGGCCTGGTATGGGAGGGAGATCACCAGTTAGATGAGTGAACAGGGTAGAAGAGTATATGAGGAAAAGAAAGTGGAAGGGGAGGCCTTGACTGAAAGGATTAATGATCGATGGTTATTAGGCACCGCAACAGCAAGGTCATATAACACCAGGAGGTGGTGATAGAAAGGTGAGACAGCAAGCAGGATGGAAATAGAAAGAAAAAAGGAACAGCTGGAGAACTGAATGGGAGTTGGCTGGTACCAAAAGGGCGCCAAAATCCTTGAAGTATTGCCCACATCACTATAGGCAATACCCCCCTACGAGATTGATTGAGAGGAGGAAGTATTGAAACAGGGAAAACAAGGGTCTTGTCTGTCATGTCCATCCCCTTGGGTGAAGTTCCCAGAGAGAGCAAGGCATTGAGCTACAGACAGATAGTATATCATAATGAGATAAAAAAAGAAGTCATAACATTAAATTTGTAGCAGCTTGAATGAATAATCAACCACCAGTTCATCAACCCATTACGTTGTGTTGTACAATATCTCACCCGGTCAAGAGTGTAGAGGCCAGTGAAGAGCTGACCAACCTGCTCTGCCTCAGACTCTGTGAGGAACCTCTTGAGCACTCCCGGCCGAGCTATTTCCTGCTGCACCTGGACAAAACATTTACAAGGTCATGTATGAGCTCAATAAATTCCTACTACAGTACTTAATTTCCTCAAAGTATAATTGATCAAGAAACTAGTACATGTATAGTCATCATCATCATCATCAAAAACCCATTTCTCTTTCTTCAAAGGGTGAGAGTGCAGGATGCCCAACAGGCAAGGAGTCCAGCTCCAAGGCTATTGGAGCTTTTGGTGGGGTCCTTGTTAGAGAGCGGGGTCTCCAACCCTCACTCCCCCCGTATCATAGGGGATAAAAGGCTGACTGCATCATCACAAGAATGTTAGGCAAAGGGTACGTCACTTCCCTACTATAGTATTATAGTACCCTAAATAAATAATTGAGTTCATTGTCCACTTTATTTTTTTTTCTGTAGCATCAGAATGGCCTATGCAAAGTGTGCATTAACATTTTATAACCAATCATGAGGATGCCCAAAATTGCACACAAACCTTTTATCCAAAATACATACTAAAAAGTTTCTGTTACCAACATTTCTCCCACATTTATTTCAGTGATATCAGCTTCCAGTAACAGGCAAGAAGTAACATTGACACACTATGTGCTGCGGAAGGGTTCTTTGGTAGACAAGAACTTATCGTTAGGTTTCGATGTCTGATGCTCGGGACCCCACGATATGTTCTTGTCTTTGGCCCTATAGTCTGAGCAAACACACTACAGTAATAAGCAAACCAACCCACTTCTTATAAACATCTAATTTCCTTGAAGGGTTCCTTGTCTATTTCCTGAAAAGAATGGAATTTGCAGCCTCAATACCAAAACCAACTTTTTTAGTGCCTGCGAGGTGGTAGTGTATGCTGGGACTCTTGATGGCACAAGATCTCTCTATGGTCAGACGGGCGTCCCACTCAGCCTCGCTGTGGTATTGACCAGGCTCGTACCCAGCTCGGAAGTACACCACGGCAATCTCATCACCGTCACTGCAAGAATAATACATTCATCAATGTAATTAAATATTTCAGTCTCCAATGCATTATATGTATACTGTATATAATTATGTACTGTATGTGTATGCTGTACTTATTATTTATCTACAGGATCATTCGAAATTTTGCATCAACATTTTTTACTACAGTACTGAGCCACTTCAATACACAAGAATGAATAATTTACCATTCCATCATAAATTTACAGGACAATACAATTTTTTTAACACACTAAACTATTCATACACAGAGTAGAAGGATATGAGCATCAATCATATATTAATTAAAAATGTAATTATTTCAGTCATATAGTGTACCATAATTATTTCATAACAAAAATATTTTTGTGTATGTTGCTTTGATGCGGCAAATATTTTAACAGCTGGAGGAGCATATATTATGACTTGTGTATTAACTGTGCACCAGATGGATAATAAATATGAAGGACAGGGGAGTCGATCATAAACATAATAAGAGAGTTAAAATACAAACATAAAAAGCTTCTTGTCAGCAGTGAGACGTCCTTGCTCGCTAATCTGAGTGAGGTTACGCCTTATTACATGGATGTCTGGCCTCTGACGCCGAATTTCATATTCGTGGAACCTCTGGTCACAAATATTGTATGTCACATCTTCAACTACAAACAGTATAACAGCTCTGAAAAAAAAAAATTATAACATAAATGGGAATGAAGGGTTTATTAATGTTATATCAAGATCTTTTAAATTTGATAGAAAGAACGCTATGCATCAAAGTGTGAGTTAGTGGCATTTTTCCAAAAACAACCAAATACCTGTATACACAAACAGTTTCCAACATCACTTACTTTGGAGAACTGTAGACTTCCCATGCTGAGATCATAGCGCCACAGAGACCAGCCAGGGCGTCATTTTCAGGTAACTGTTATAAACAAGAAGTACAGTACAGTATTGTATACAGTATTTAGTAACTCTTGGAGAATGGAAAATTTTATATGTTATACAAAATTATCTGGTACCGTACTATTCCAAAAATGTTACTTGAAATGTACGTTGCTACTTATCTGGTGATAGTGAAAAGCTAACCAAATGCAACAACAATCTAAACCCTGCTCACATTGGAAATATATTTATTATCTAATTTTTTCCCATCACCATCACTATTGTCATCATATTTGGGGATATAAAGTTGGTGAAACTTTGCCACACCCAGGTTTTTGCACCATTTCATAAGCAAGTCTCCCTGCATGCAAAGTAGAAGAAAATGGACACATAAAAAGAAAGAGACATAAGGAAAAAATAACAGCATACAGTAAAAGAAAGAGGCAAGTACTTATAATACTGTAAAAATTCCATACAGGTACTTACATGGTGAAGTAACTCAGGCTTTCTCAATTCACCGACGATGTACCTGAGTAATACAAGAACTATTAACAGTCATATATAAATACTTTCTACCAAAATGCTACAGAAAGGTGATGAAGATACTGGATACTGTACTCCAGAGTACAATAACACTGTACAGTAGTTAATTTTACGGTGTGCAGTCGACTTGTAAGCAAACTTGTGAAAGGGACACAACAGTGCTACACATACAACTCTATAGTGCTTTGGAACAGTGCAGTGAACATGCTGCTTGTGAGTGATGGCTGTGATTACTTAATTTTGCAGTGATTTGGAATTTTCATGCTTCATACACTCAGAAATATATACAGTATATACAATGGGTATAAAGATCTTACAAAATAAACAATTCTGCTCTAGTTGGTAGACATGTATGTGGTTGACTTACAGCTTAGGACTAGAATATATGGCTCGGAGAGTTAATGAGCACGAGGCTCAATATATTTACAAATTCATTTAACTTCCCTATTACAAGGTTAACTCTCCACCTGTAATACATTCTGCACAGCATGTGCTAGGCCAGAACCAGTCTTTAACACAAGATTCCTGACTTAAACTTAAGGTCAGACTTAAAACCTGCACATACCTGGTCTATTACCCTATTACTCTTACGGTTGTGTCACAATGGTGCAATTATTGAACACTACAAACAACTACAGGTATAATCTTGCAACTGAGCAGTTTACACATCTTTCATTCATGGTGCCATTCTCTTTCATGCTTATAATTGTGTGCAAATGGGATAATGTGCCAGTTGGTTATACTGTAGATACATCTATTATTCAACTGTGAGCTGTGAGGTTAAGATAATTATGTGCGTTTCAGACTCGGTGGGAAATATCAAATAGAATTCCCCCTAAGTTAGGTCGAGTAGGTTATGTAACCTGTCCAGAGGTTACAGAAGGGTGATACTTATCTTCACAAGGTTTGCATGCATTAACAAATCGGGAAGCCACATCATTTTCGGCATAAGGCAAAGAATTAAAACAGCATATACCATAAGATCAGCCTAATATTGTCATTATTCTACTACAATTTGCAATACATTTTGAAGGTCAATGTTCCCTCTGAATAATTAAAAGACAAGTAGATTTGGTCATGCAAGGATTAGGAAATTATAGGGATTCAATATTGTCAGCAAATAGGCAGCAGTTTCTAGGCATATATTATCCTACAATTCAGAGACAATACTTTATCTGTCCTCAAGGTAGTATTCAGTATTAGACCTGAGGTTATTATTATCCATGACTTCATGGCTCAAAAGTAATGGGTTAACTCAGTTCAAGCTGGTTAGATAGGATTAGTTTGTTTGCCTGGCCCACGTAGCAGTCAATCCCTGCACAATAATTACTGAAGTTGAAATAATTCTTAAACTGTCATGCTTGCAAATAGTTATTATAATGCACATATTTGCTCATGAACACACAACTGCAACAGGCCCATACACAATACTACTGTAGTATGATTCATGCCTTGTACCTATGTCCCTTTACCAAAGTCAGACCAGTGTGATATTTAACTCATGCCTCTTCAACCAAGGTGAGCCAGTACAGTAAGTGCTTTACTTTTATTTTACCTAGCTAGCAAGGAATTTACACTTTTGGTTTAAGAGGGGCATGATGCCTCTGGTGAACAGGAGTCTCCTGTTTTCCTCTAAACTTTGCCATGAGATATATACATGGTTTGATGTTAGTGGCACAGTTTTGAAAAAATCAGTAGGCTCCAATATGCCATGGCATATTAAACACAATGGGTCAAAAATTAATACCAGGACATAATGTACCACTTACTTGTAAGGCAACTGCAGTCGGGGAACAATGTATTTGCACAGTTTAATACTGTGGCTAAGTGAAATGACTATACTATTAGCCCTAAACAATCTTACTCATCACAGGAATGAGTTATTTGAAGGCCAAAGGTGACTAACAACTCCCTCAAGTTATTTTTAAGCAGTATCATACATTAACATTATATGAATTGAGGGACTTTTCTATACAAAATTATATATTTGTACTAGACTTTTTCCATTGTTACAACAAACTGAGTTGCCAGTACATGTGCAGACACATAGTTCCACAACAATATAGAATTACCATGTTAAAGGGGATAAGAGGATTAGCCAGTTTCTTGGCATTGTTTGCCGGAATTAGTGGCCTCATATTTACCAAACTCATTACACACCATTTTCATTATAACTGTATTACTGTAATTTTTCAAATTGTACAGGAGTTAGACACATTTCTAATAGCCATGTGCAAGAAAGGTATGGGGATGGCCTAAAGACAATGCCCATGACAGACACAATGTTGTTGTATAATGTCCAAAGGAGCTACCATACCACCAGGTATCATTACATTACTTCCATAGTAGAAAATATACAGTACTGTACTGTACTATATAAAAAAAATAAAACAGAAGAGGTAGTTAAACTGTGAACATTTTTTAAATCGGTAAATAAATTAAATAACACACCTGCAGATTTGTAATATAGTGACCTATTGAATATATGGCATATGGTATTTAATATGTAGGCCTATGTCCTCCTAATGCTATCAGTGTGTTAATTACAGATAAATAAAAATGCTTTAGATCTACAGATATTGTATATGTCAGCATTCCTACCAAAACATGGATTAAATTGGTCTGGTATGAACTTTTTCACAATATACTCCAGTACTGTATCAGTGCTTCATCAAGAAGAGTTATTGCTATGACAAGCATTAGAGCACATATTATGAGATGTTGATTTGCTGCTACAGTACAGTATAGGTTTTGACTCCGATAAGTGACCCTTATTATATGTACTCCTATGAAATATTGTTTTTAAGAGCAAAAAGCCATTTCCTACACATTAGCAGCAGCTGCTGCCAAACCTCAACAAAAGCATCCTCATAGGAAGCTATCAAATGTCAACTTCCATTAACCCTGTTTGTCAATATCACCAATACTGAAAGGTTGAACGATGAACCAAGCACCAAGAATTACTTGGGAAAAAAGGGAATACTGTACAAGGTAAATTTGCTATCAAAGCTTCGGTCCCCCTTGTGGTACAGTAAGTCTGAGGTATGATCAATATATTACTATACTGTACTTAAAGTACATTACACTTATCTGTCTCTGACAATATTTATCTTTTCATTAATCACAGTTAGTCAAAGCTTGCTATAAAGTCATTAGGAGTTATAAATCACTCAATCTCCTGCAATCTACTGATATCAGCTATATATAGTTGGCTGCAAAAGTCCTGTTGCCACACCTGCCAAGTCATGAAGTTTAATATGGAAATATTTTTAAGAATCACAGGCTGTACAGGATGTACTGAAAGAAACTGTATACCTGTAAAACAAAAACAGCATAAACTTTTCTGTGTTGTGGTCAAACTGTCATTGCAAGACTTCAGTGTACACAAAATCTTTTGTCTTCTGGTTTGGAGTCAATACTGTATAATATTATAGATGTTCTCTACATTTCCAACACGTGAAAGTGCAACATAGAGCTGCCTATGTGTGAAGGCTGGATTTTCAGAGAGATTAAGCCCTATATTGGCTCTTATTAATAGTCATTCCAAATGAAAGCTTCAGAGGGTATTGTAATCTTCAAAATGTGAAGTTTTGATGTATCTAAAACCTTCCCTGGGTCATGCCTTTTCAGAAAATATATGGCTTGATTAGTCTATTTCTTTTGGTTTGGGAGAAAATTGCACACAAACAGACGCCTCTTCATTCCAAACGAAAGCTTCAGCGGGTATTGTAATCTTCGATATGTGAGGTTTTTATGTACCTAAAACCTTTCCTGGGTCATGCCTTTTCAGAATATATATGTAGTTTGTATAGTCTATTTCTTTTGGTCTGGGAGAAAAATGCACACAGACAAACACACAGACAGACAGATGCCTCTCTTTTATAGATACAGTATAGATATAGTTATTAGATATATCTTGTGTGAAATCACACAAATATATTTTTTATATATCACAATGAAAGGCCATGAACCAAATGAGTACTGTAGTTATCAAAGTAAAATCAATGTATGAAACAGGAAATACTCACCTGTTCCCCAAAAATTATGAGTGACAGATCAAATTATGACCAGCATATGGCAACATGCCCTTGAGTGTGTGCTCCCCTATTGGCATTGAATGTGGGATGAATGAGAGTGAAATATAATACACTAATGTGCTTCGGATATATGGAGAAAATGCAAGATGGGGAGATCACAAAGGTATATGGGTGTCAAGTTGAGGTACCTGGTGCAAGAAGCAGACCACCGGTCAGATGGGAGAACAGGATTGAAGAGTACTGTACATGAGGTAAAGGACTGTGAGTGGAAGAGGAGGGCTTGACCAAGCAAGGAGGAATTATCAGAACATGAAGGACCAAAGACAATTCTGCTGTGGTTACCCCCTTGGCAATTGTTTCCAGTGGAAATACAGTGTTAGAGTAACAGATAGACAGAACAATAGAAAAGTATTTTGTTTGGATAAACATGCACTTAGTCATAAAGAATATAATAATAGTGCACCTGTAATAGTGCACACTATGTCAGGAAGTGGCATGGAGGAGTTCAAAAACTCTAAAGTAAAGTACCTGTACACAACTTGATTATGCTTTACAAACTAAAAAGCTCTAAATCCCTGCTTTACATAAATTAGTAAATAACAAAAGCCATTCTCTCAAATCTAGTACAGTACAAAAAAATGTGACAGTTCCAAAATCCCTCTCCTACTTCCTAGATATGAAGTGACTGTCTTCTCTAATCCTAGAGATAAATTTCATACAGAATTATACACTTTCCAAGGACTGTATCAGTTGTTGAATAGTGTGACATGTCTAAATGTGTTTACTATGTATTCAACATCACCACTAAGGAACACTGACCATTAACACAGACCAAAAGTAAAATATTTGGTTATCAGTTACTGAAAGCACTCCTTTGAAAATACCATATACAAAACTGCACTCTTTTGTCTGTAAAAGAAACAGTGCACTACCACAGTGGTTCTCTAACTTTTCCCACTAACGGTACCCCTTTGCTCTTGCTGGTACTAGGCGGAAAGCCCTATGACCCCCTCACCTAATATAGGTGGAAACCAACTCCCTTATAGGTGGGACCCCCTCGACACACACACACATATGTAACTGTATAAAAGTGTAGTTTAGCTCTTGATTCTTGTGTCACAGAGGTAGAGGTATGTGGTTCATGCTGGGATTCTGTTACATCACTACGCTCAATATAATCAGTAAACGTATTATCATGACTAGCAGCAGTCGATTGATTAAATTTTATCCATTAATAGTCAAATTTATATATAAATAAAACTAGACTTCCACCAGATATATATATATATGCTTGTCAAGGAACCCTTGAAAGGACTTCACAGAACCCTGGGGTTCCGCGGAATACAGTTTGAGAACCACTGCACTACCATGCTAAATTCCACATAGTGCTGGATATCCAGCAGTACTGAACGCATATCACTCAAACTACAGTAGGCTTGCCATATCGGCGTGATTCATATAGGCAGAAGGCACTCAAAAATATTCGAGGGGAAAAATACCTATATAGGCGGAATGAGTTTAATATAGGCGGACGTAACGTATTTTAAAGGTGCCTATTTTTACTATTTTCGTGTTTTAGGCGGACATGTTAAAGGCGCTTAAGTTGACTGATAAAAACTGACAAAAAAACGTCTAAAAATCACCTAAATCTATCTATCTATAGCTCCGATGCCTCGCTCCCTCCGGGAACTCCCCCCAAAGGGGATGGCCATGGCAGAAAAGTCACCTAAAAATTACTTAAAATCGTATAAAATAGTAGAAAAATAATTGAGAAAAAAGGTCACTATAGGGATTTATCAAATTACACGAGGGATGCGTTCGTTTAGGGATTGTGTAATATAGAAATCATATAAAGTAAAGATGACTACTAAACTACACTGATAAAAGTCGTGTCACTGCCTTGTCCTATTATTTAAAATAACTCTTGAAATTTAATGAAAGCCCCACCACAGTATTGTTTGTGTTCAATATGGCAAAGAAATGCAGTGTAAGATTTTGTTTATGTAAAAATTTCTGTGCAAGAGCAAACAGTAAAGTCCCACTTCTCTCCACCACCATGACATTGTAGCATTTCACAAAGGGGCCACACCCCAGTCACCTCACCTCACTTGACAGAGATAGCTCAAGGTCATACCATATATAAGCAGCCTATAGGACCCGCGTGTCTATCTATCTATCTATAGCTCTGACGCCTTGTTCCCTCCGGAAACTCCCTCCAAGGGGGTGGCCACAGCAGAAGTGTCTCCAGTTTTCCCTGTTCCAACACTCCCTCCTTACTTGTTCAAACCCTCCTCTGCCCCTTACGTTTCTCTCCTTCACATACTCTTCCACTCTGTTTTGCCATCTAACTGGCGGTCTGCCTCTCACACCACGTCCCACAACTTCACTTCCATACACCTTCTTTACAAACTCCTCACCTTGCATTCTCTCTACATGTCCAAACCATCTCAATGTATTACGCTTCACTCTCTCAACCACTCCACACTCAATACCAATTGCCTTCTCACTCATACCACATCTCTCGTACACTCTCATTACTTTCTCCATCCCACCTAGACACCCCACATGCTCCTCTCAAGTAGCTCATTTCCACAGCACCTATTCTAGACTGATGAGCCTTACTCCATGTCCATGTCTCTGATGCATATGTCAGTGTTGGCAGGATTATACTGTTCCTCAGTCCCCTCTTCACCTCCATACTCACACTTCTACCCTTCATAATCCTATGACCTGTCTACCCTTCACTGCTCTTTCCCTAATTTCTCCTTCCATACTTCCATGTTTACACAGAACAGTGCCCAGGTACTTAAACTCCTCACTTCTTCCATCCTCTCACCCCTCAGAGTTATCTCACACTTAGTCCCAGTTGGTACTTCTACTCTGTACGGTATAGCAAAGTCAATCACTTCAGTTCCTGCTCTCTCAAACACCATCACTTTACTTTTAACAACATTCATCTTCAGTTTCCTTCGTTTACACACAGACTGAAATTCATCTACCACTCTCTGTAACTCCCTTTCACTCTCAGCCATCAACACAGTGTCAACCGCAAACAAACTTGGCACCAAGGACCAATTTGCTTCATTCAGCCTCAATTTCTCCCCTAGACCATTCACTTTGGCCGCGTGTACACTAGTATAATATGAATTATGCACACGAATAACTAGGCAAGACAAAAAATGTTCTAGCATGGTTTAGAATTTCCCTTTTTTCATCAATAATTCCCTGTTTACTCTTGAACATTAACTGCCTCATTGATATTTCGTCTGGTAGATTTTTCCCTATTGACCCTTCAAAAATCTTTATATAATTTCCCTTTGAGGACTTTTAAATTTCCTGAAACATTAATGTCCCTCCACCTGGCAACACTGGTGGGGAGAGCGTGGACTGCGTGGCAGCTACACACATGGGGAATACCTATTAGTGACACCTGGCAACACTGGTGGGGAGAGCGTGGACTGCGTGGTGGCGGCACACATGGGGAACACCTATTAGTGATACCTTGTGGCCGCATTATGTCACATGGGGTGGTCTGCCGACCATATTGTATTTAATACATGGAGTGAATGGTTCAATATAGGCGTTTTCAATATAGGCGTAGGTTTTGGTCTCCCAATTAAGCGGCTATATGGCGAGCCTACTGTACCTGTCCTAAAGCTTTTAATTACCATGACCCTGTTCTTGAATATGAACCAGTGCTCAAACATAATGCACATCAGGCATACAACATGTTCACTTCTAATTTTCCTTAATTAATAAACATGTGGTAAACATATATCTAAAAGAGAATGAATAGGTTAGAGGTAGAAAGCATTGCAAATTATGTACATTGCAAATGTTTAGAAAGCTTGTACAGTACTTGCACAGTAGGCTACAGTATAGCACATCAAAGATCATATATATAATTGATCTGGATATATATTACACTGTAATGAAAAATTGAGAGAATGTTAATAACTATACAGTACTGTCATTTATCCTATTACTGTATACAGTATATAAAAAAAATCTTCATAAAATAATATAAACACATACCAGAAATTAGAACAGAAGAAAAAGTTGGTGACCTGAATATTATAGAAAAATAAAAAGTTTTAAATAAAAACAAAATATATCCTGTGCTTATAGTGTACAGTACTTTAGAGTAAATACTTTTCTGCACAATTCCTGAGCATAATAATTTGAACATATGAATGAAAGGTATGATCATGGCTCATGAGGTACAGTATCCACTCTCAACCATATACAATACAAATTCTATTCCTCTAAGGAAACTCATCCACATACACGGCTACCTACTCAAGTGAAAGAGTACAGGTATTTAACTCCTTTTAATGACATACAGTACTCCTCACTGTGTAAACACTTTCAAGCACTCTACATTTTCTTTACTTCCCCTGGTAGTAGAGGGAAGTTGAAGCCATGGTTAAAAATATTATGGTATAATGCTTCAGATCGGTGTTAATCATTATTCTCCAAAGCTAAATTTTGCCTGTTTTAAGATTTTGTTACATGAATTTTACTAACAATGATATGAACTAAAGGTTATTAAAATATTAAATAGAACAAAATATCAGCTGATAAACAATGAAAGCCATGAATGGGACTTCAAAGGAATCCACCATAAAGCCACAAACGAGTCTTCGAGTGGTGTTTCATCCCTTAAGTGTTCAGGCTAAAATGAGTCCCATATTAACAGTGATGTACTATCATTTTATAGAACAACCCAGTTACATGTTATTCCATTCTGGATCAAAACCTAGTTCCTCAGCCATTTACTCAGCACTGAAAACAATAGACTCAGGGTCTCATTTTTCTAAAACAATTGACTTATGTATCTGAAGCAATTACCATTAAATGAACAGATTTAAACATAATAAGCATCACTTCAAAACCATGAACCCAAATGAATGAAGCATTGGTGATGGTGACTGAAACACAAAGCTGAGTCCAAAGCAGATCCACAAGATCATACAATAAAAATAATGTAAGGAGCCTAGCAGTAGCACTTGCCCAACAAACAGCTTATACGAAGTCTGTCAGTATGCAGTTGACATTACACTGGAGTCCCAAGTGGCAAGAGACAGGTATAATTCACATCACACAGTATTGCATCTTTCCTACCCTATTCGAACTTTATGTTTACTTGCCTGTTTCAGCTTCAATCAATAGCTTCTACTATGCTCTAGCCCGTGGGATAAAGAAATGACATCTGCACAAAGGAATAATAAAAATGCAAGCCACAATTGGTGCAACATACTCTTACAGCAGCTTGGTGTTACCTGATGCAAACTGCAAATCACACTACTGTACAGTAATGGTGGTACAGTACATAAATTATCAGGTAACTTCTCCCATTATGCTTATACGAGGAAAGTTGTTTGGTATACAGTCACAATTATTATTGTCTAAACACTTGAACCATCTGGCATCCTTAACCACTGAATTTATACACTCACTGCTTAAAAAATACTGTACAGTACACTTAAATCTCTCCAAGAGGCAACACTTTATACTGTATTATGATCTGAGACTGGTTTCACTGCCATCACTGTTTTTACCTTCCATCAGAAAAATGGTAGAGTTAGTATTATAACCAATGAAGTTTCTGAGGTGCAACATCTGTGCCAGAGCTAATAATCAGATGATATGTAAGGGTAGTGTTGGTGGCTGAGAGATTAGTAGCTGAAGCGATTGACTTTGTCACACTCAATAGGGCCAGAGGGCCAATAGGGACAGGGTGTGAGATTGTTTTAGGTGAGAGGATGGAGGAAGTAAAGGTGTGTAATATCTTGGAACAGCATTGTGTACGTATAGGAGCACTGAAGAGAAGTGTGAGTACGACAGTGAAAAGGAGACTGAGAAAGTGTATACCTAGTTATGCTGACACTGACTTCTCTGTTGGGGACATGAACATGGAATAGGGTACAACAATCTAGAACAGTGTTTCCCAAACTGGGGGCCATGGCCCCCTGGGGGGCCATATAGAAGAATGTAGGGGGCCATAATCTGAGGCTCTCCATAAATAAAACCAAAGGAGTTTAGCGGGTAGGTAGCCAGTGGATGGAACTTACAGGTTCAGTACAGGTTTGTGCAATGCCTTGCTGCCAGACACATGAGTAATACGTCCTTTTTTATATGATTCTGTGTTCTTGACATAAAACAAGACATGGGGATGTATTAGGGAAGCAAGATAATTTTAACTAAACATAATTCTAATCTAACGCTTCCTAAGCTGTGTATTCTGTATGATAACCTGGTATCAGCAAGGATGTTCATATTATTCAGTTAACTGGTTATGGTTGTGGGGGGGCCATGGACAAGGATCATGTATGAAAAGTGGGTAACGACCAGAAAAAGTTTGGGAACCACTGATCTAGAATACAGTAGGAGTTTTGGATATGAGCTACTTGAGAGGAGCATGTGGCTTGGCGAGGCAAGGTAGGAAAAGCATTCAGAATGAGAGTTGTGATTTGAATATGAGTGCCGAATAAAGTGATTAACAGGATGGTGTGTATTATATAATGAAGATGTGTGGACACTTGGGAGAGAATTCAGGATAGGGAGGGGTTATGAAAAAGGTGTAGGGAGCAAGATTTTGGGACCTGGTGTGCAAGGGATATCACCAGTTAGAAGGGTATCATGAATGAGAGAAACATGAATGGAAGAGGAGGGCTTGAGTCTGTAAGAATACTTGATGAGGATGAAAGAAGACCACCCTAGGCCTGGAAGATAGTGTAGGATGAGGGAGAAGGCAATACAGAGGTGGAAAACAAGCATAAAGGCAACAGAAGGAAAGGAGGGATATCTGAAGAATTGAAAGGGAGTGGTTGGGGCTGAAGGGGCACCAAAGCACTTAAAGTACTGCCTATATCACCACAAGTGAAAGAATAAAAAAGAAGTGTTGGAACAGGGAGAGGTGAAAACTTTTGCTAGGGCCACCCCAAGAGGACAGTTCCTTGAGGGCAGAAGGCATTAGACCTATAGATATACTGAATTTATGGTAAACTTTGGGATACCAGACTATTAAAAAAATGCTTAGGGAAAACCATGGTAACTGTACCACCACTCCAAATATACTATAGTGCAACTTACAACATGCATCTGAATAGCAACATGAAAGTGAAAAAGATCCAGTTTTTAAAGCATGTGGCTGAGAGATTAAATCAATCACACAAAGAAAAGCTTTATCACCTAGAATACCGGTAACAGAGTTGTAGCTACAGTGGAAAAACTTGCCAAATACCAAGAATGATCTGGGCAAAAATATCTTGGGTGTAAGCGTTAGTTCCCCTTCCAGATAATTACCACAAACAGTAAACAAGTCAGGTCTGATGTCACCAAAAGTCAGTGTAATAATGTGCCTTGTGATGCAGTACTGTATTGTTTTGGTTTTCATCACAAATATATGACATTAGAGAAAAAGCTAGTCCCAACTTCCCACAAAAGCCATAATGAGGGTGAGGAATAAACTGATACTCCTCCACAAGCCAAATAAATTCACTTATTCTTGTGACACTGGATATAACTTTGGATTCAGCCTGCAGAGAAAATCTGACAAATATTGTTGAAATCTTAACCATCTTGGTATAGGAGGAAGCAGACACATGGAAAGAATAATGTGCAATTGTAATTGATAAGTACATCATATTCTGGTCCTACTGGTTTCACTTTCTCTTTCGCCTACTTTCTTAACTCAAGAATACCTGTCTTCATCACATTTAAGTACATTGCACAAAACCTCTTGGGAGAATGGATAGCCAGTTTCCCTGGGTCATGGAGGAAGAGTGACCACTTTGCAGGGTGTTGCAGCCCTTCATTTCATAAAAGATTATTATTTGTTCTTTTCTTTTCCCCACAATAAGGGTGCTTCCAGGAAGAAATGGGGCATTAATACTATGGATGTATGGAATACTGACGGTTCAAATTTGGGAATTAATATAGAATACAGAGTCCGTGACAGCCTTGATCTAAGCCCTTTTTCTAATATATCTTACAGTGACAATGTCACCAAATGTGCTATAAAGAACAACGCAGTATAGTCCTGTATGTTATAAAAGAAGCCACACAACTGACACTTATCAAGAGTGAAGTTTGACTTTTCACTCATTCTACTTTCATTGAGCGACGTGTTATCCAAGCCTCATTAATGTATTATCTAAGCATATCATTTTGATCTTTGTATGGTTCATCCTGCTACAAGGTATAAACTAAGTTACATTAATGTGCAAGTTGGTGTGTATACTGTATATTGGTCCAAAATCATATAAGAAGACTTGCCGAGTTATCAGTGCTACAATCTCATCAAACTGTGTACTGTATGAACAAAACTTAAAAACTGTTTCAAACTGACATTGTTGCAACTTTGACCATAATTCTGGCAGGGTGGTAAGGTGTGGATATTTTGCCAGGCACACCTTGAAGGGGAAGGAAAGTTTAATATGGGATTTAATTATCATTGATTTGATGTTAGTCATTCTTGGCTGTTGGTATATTCTTCCACTACTGTATATTTTGTACTTGCTATCCATACTTTCTATCCCACCCAAAAGTGAATTGAAATTAACACTGGATATCAAATCTATTTCCTTGAAAAAAGTTTGACGTATGATCCACAGGTTGATGATCACGTTGTTTTAAGAGAAGAAGCCAGGATATTCCCATCCCTCTCCCTTGTCATCCTCTAGAACTTAAGCTTAAGCACATGTTTCAGAGGTGATGAAATAATTTAACACTGCCTCTTTTCACTGGTTAGTTTTATCCTTAATACAATTAAATTTATTTGTTCTAGACAGAATTGAATTCTATTAATCCTCAAAAAGCTGGAATTTCCAACAAAATAACTAATTACTTTTTTTTTTTTTTTTTTTTTTTAGCAATGCACAATTAAATTTGAACTTGAGTGAAGAAAGATATGAATGATTCATTATAATGAAAATTGAGACAATGAAGAACTCGTTCAAGGGGTGGACTAGAAATTAAGGATTTTATCTGTACATTACAACTTAATAAAATGCAACATTTGACAAAGATGTAAAGAGTAGAATTGGAAAACTCTCTCAAACATACAATACTGTACTGTATGTCAAACTACGGTTAAGTACTGTATGTTTTTTTCTCTAGCTGATATAAAGTTCCCACGTCAAAATCATAAAGGGTAACAGCGATTGACTGAAGCTTGTCATTTAAGGATTAGGAGGCAGAATTCAGTCAATTACACACAACCCATTGATAAAGGCTGAAAAAATTTACCATCAGCTAAAGATAAAAATGAATAATACAGTAATGGCTTGTTAAATTGGTAAGTTAATTATTCATTGATGTTAAATCTATACTACACTGTCACACTAATCCTGATATATTGTATTCTTTGGGAACTAAAATATTTATAAGTTTGTATGGTAAAATGTTTAGCCAACACATTTGCAAGATGATGATGTACTGCATTTTTCGTTCCATACTAGACACTTACACAACTTTTATTACTTATTATGATGTTCATAATAGCACCTTATTATTGTTATATTATGCTTAATGATTTTAATAAAATATTCTTATTGCACTCTCTTTCTTAGGATTTAATCAAAATCACTAACAAAGGCTCGTTTGTAAATGGTTATCAATTTCTTTGAGTATTTATGTATTCTACTTTAAAGGGACCAATTTACACTGACTGTATGATTCACTGTGCAATACACACACAAAATAACTGAGCAATAGTAAACCAAATGCAGGCATTATATTCACTAAACTCAGACACATCTCTTTGGCACGTACACATGACGCACAACTCTCCTACCTATGCAAAATTGTAATTCTTGTGGCGAGGCCGGCAAAACTCGCAGCGACTGTGTTTACCTCAACCTGTTGGGCAACCTGAGAAGTCACACTGTAGAAGTAGTCGCAGCGGAACATCCCTAAGGAAATCCACTGCAAAGAGCATCAGGTGAATCAATATTGAGTGGTTGAGGTGTTGTTGGTCACTCACCAGGAGGTAAATACTTCCTCCAAGCTGTGCCACAAAACAGGCCCCCAAAAAGAACATTAGGAGTGCAGATTTAATAAGAAAAACAAGATGTTGGTGGACACACTGAAGATACCTGAAACCTCCATAATGTTCTACAATATAGACTAACGACAAAAACATTTGAGGAACATTATTATGGAGGTAACAATTTTGTCAGCTGGTGATTCAGTGGCTTAGGATTTTTCAACAACACACCACCTAAATTTGTGGCTGAATGGAAGCTTGAGTCGTCAATATAAACTGGAGGCAGCTGATTCCTCCAAACTGTACTCCAAAGCAGGCCACCCAAACTCATGGTTGGTTGCAGCCAGACCTTGGGAATGATCAGAAGCATTAACATGCCACATTATACCCTTATTAATTATCTTCCTTACAAACTTGACCCTTTATAGGAGGCAAGATGCTAATGGCAAACAGGAGGCTGCTGACTCCTCCAAACTGTGTCACAAAACAGACCACTTAAAATGAGGTAACATAGTTTGTTTCCAAGCAAAGCCTGGAGAAACCATAGCCTCCAATTTACCAAAAGAACTTTAACTTACTTATCTACTGTACATATTTACATCTACAATGCATGGTCAGGGTCACTTCCCTGTAAAAAGCATGGGCTGCCAACTACAGGACAATATAGTACATTCCTACTCTTTTAACTGATGGCAAAATTAATGTCCACTACTGACATTGTAACTGGTAACTGTGATTGGCTGAAACTTACCACTCAAAGGTAGTCATTCACAAAGCAGCCTAACACTGCATCAGCCATTGCCCCAGTAGAGAGAGTTAAGGAAAATGTATTACTGTATCATAATGGTCAATAAGGAATCATGAATGCTACCTGTATCCCAAACCTGGCAAGCTGAAGCCCATTTAAGAGAGTGTAATTCTTCTTCCTCACTAAAATGTGGTATAAGAGTATGATACTGCACATCATCCATCCTTAGTACTGTACTGCTGCCACATTCTCCCAGGAGTGCCCTCATCAGGGGACTGGCTACAGCAGATGCCACAATACAGTAAGTTTAATTTTTAATTTCAAGGTTCACTACCACACAAAGGGGTTGCTCCTTCCCTGCTCAGGGGAGGCCAATTTATCTACCTAAAATAGAACTTTGTAAAGTATTGTGTAATACACTGAGATACAGCTGGTGTACATGATTATTCCACGAATGTATGAGTTGTGAAGAGAACAGAAAGAAAGTTAATAATCAGTAACCAAGGACTGTGAGAGAAAGGTGCATCTAGGCTTTCTTAAATGGCTGAGTGCTTTGCACTTAAACTAAAATTTCAAAGACCACATAAACCAAAGAATGGAAAAATGTGAACTTGGGAAGTGACAGTAGTTGTTGAAGTTCCTCAAACTGTTGGCCGAGCAGCCCAGAGCTCCTGAGGAAGGTCATGACCTGAACCGGGCTGTCCCACAGTGCCCTCAGAGAGTGTATGTTATGTTGTTGGCGAGTGTGTCGGTGTGCATTGCAGTCTTCCATAATGTGTTTAATAGAATGGGGTGCTGTGTTGAATCCCGGACAGGCATCTACATGGAAGTGACAGTAAAATGTCATTACATAGCAGATACAGTACAGTACCCTGTGAACTTTCTTTTTTTAAAGAAAAAAAAACTTATTTATAATTTAAAATATGTACAATATAGTAAACAGGTACAGTCCCTCAAAAAATATTTGGGATCCTTACAGTGCGATACATTATGAAACACACAACATGAAGCATTCTGAATCAGCTACTGACTCTGTCATTGCACCTACACCACATATTCACACCATCTATACCAGTATTCATTGCTGAAGGTATCAGAGCAAGGGGTGCCAAAGTGCCAAAAAAAATTTGAAGGCCTGCACAATATCAACACCTAGCTGACCAAATGAATCAACTCCACACAGCATTAATATTCAGAAGTGAGTCATCGCATGTTATGCAGACTACACCAAGACTACAAAAAAAATCCACTCGGCTTCAAAGCTCTAATCTATTCAGAAACACACTTTTAAAGGCTTCAGTGTACCAGGATTAGAATAACTTATTCTCTTATATCCATTACTTAAACCAGTAGGTACAGTATTTTGGTAAATTACATAAAAAAAAATCTATACTTAGTGACTAAATAGTTGTAGGAATGAGGTAATATAACAGGAAAAAATACATTACAAAAATCCTTCAATGTGGAAGGGTTACCAGATTCCAAATGAACTGGAGTGTGAATCAAAACACTGCACTACATATCACTGGACAGTGTTCTGATATTTTGTTTGATGTGTTATTATGCTTTGAACACAATGTGCACAGATACTTATTAGAGTGTCCAATCTCCTGCCAAGCTTAAAACACTGTCAAATCTCTTAGCAAAATTACTAAAAATTTACACAAGAGATTTTTGACTGGAAAGTGCTATACCTGTATGCACACATAGAAATACAGCTGTATATAAACTTAGATCCATGTTTGAATGGAAAATGACACAAGATAGTTAATATTAAGATAAACTCAATGTAGAGACTCAACTTCAGCAATTAAACATAATTATGCAGGTTGACAAGGGGTGTTGAACTATAGCTAATGATTGCACACTTACTACATCCTAAGAACTCCTCCTCCATCTGAGTGTATGTAACTAAAGTCCATTTTATTTGTGCCAAACTTTACCCAATGAAAATGCACCCCAAATACAGTATTACAAATACTGTATCATGAGTATAATATGTAGAACGGTATAGTTGGCCAAACATGTAACTGATACACCTTGATTTTGTGTCAATGAATGGGTATTGAATTTGGACAATGCACCTTCACATCCTTAGCTCTTTGGTCAGGCTTCCAACACAGTATTCATAATACTGTATAATGTTCGAGTTGTGACAGTTGCAGTCACAGTCCATATCATTTTTAACTTAGTTCTGTCATCTGCAAACCAGGGATATTTATACAATGTTGGCAATGAGTTGGTGCCACCACTGTAAGGCATGTTGCTCCTCAAATACAGGGAAATGATGTGATAGTAAGGTGTTGATCTGGCTAATATTCGTTCTCATTCCCTCACACAAGTATAAAGGCGTACTGTACTGTCATATTCTCTTACACACGAAGTGTAAAAGCATAGTCCCAGTTTAAGGCAACTGTACAATATTCAGACTCGTTTATCTGCCATTGGCTGTATGATATGGAGTCAAGGTATTGTAAGTAGAGTGAGTGTTATCATAGCACAAAGTTAATATAAGGACTGTAGTCTCACAACTGATAGGGTGATAATCCTTTACAGCCCCATATTCAGTGGTCATCCACCACCTCCTTTTTTCTTTTTATTGTAGAGTCCATGAAAAATTTGAGGGATATTTGCATATTAAGACAGCTTGATAGGAGATATAAGTACAGTACTGTAACAGTAATGTGTATGGTGTTCTGTTTCTACAAGCTATATACACTTCCTTCAAGCTCCTTCTTGATAATGAAGCTACAACATACACTATAATGCAATGCAAGTTGTGTCTATATAATTGTTGGCATCAGTAATCAGACTACTGTATACAGGAAAAACATTTCAACATTTTCATATCAGGTAACCCATAATATTCATGCTTTTTAAAGGAATACAGTACAGTATTATAAGATGCTGGCAAATTGAAAGTTACCAATTCCTCATAACTAAACTACAGAACAGACCAATCACCTACAATGTAGTAGTCCATTCTAAGTAGTCAAGGGAAATATGATGCTACCATTTAATCACTGATAATATTCAACTCCCATAACTGATGTTTAACTGTAATATAAATTCATCAGGATATATGTAAACAATGGTTCTGCATGTAAAAAATGCTATAATTCTAAACTTCAAGTCAGGAGCAAAAAGGAAAGCATAATCATGCACTTGATGGAGAGAGACCTCCTAGCAGTCAGTAAATGCTGTAAAGCTCTGATTTTGTGCCATCTATCAAAAAAAATTCAATGGCAGACAATGAAGCAACAGTATTAAAGAAAGCATGATGAATAAAACTGCAAGAGGGTAGGCAATGAATAAATGCATAAAATTATCCTTGCATCAGGCTAACAGTGACCATGTACAGTAGTGCAGTACAGGATCACAATATATTTTTCCAAGCAAATATTGCCCATAAGCATCCCCCTGCTTCTGTAACTAGGACCACAAGTCTGACCCCACAGATACCTTGGCCCCTTAAATCCTATTTCAGTAACTAAATTTTTCTACAAGCTCAAATGATGCAACACAGGCAAACATCGTAACCAAAATGGGTTTTTCCAAGGAAAATGAAACCCTGGGGTGGAAAAACATACCGTCTGCAATGGTATTTTCTCACAATAAAAAGGTTAAGCACAACCAAGCACATTCACTTCACACCATTTTGTAGTATTGTATAGCTGCATTACTGTTGGTAATGAATATAAAAACAAGGGGTCACTCAAAGGGTATTTATGGCAGTATATGATGCTGTCAATTAACTGGTGCCTACTGAAGCATCCAAAATGAGCCACCAAGTTAAACTGAAGAAGTCAGCTTCTTGGCACTGCATAGGGTAATCAGTAGCCACCAATTTTCAGATATAATACCTTATCACTTTTATGCTGGTTAATATTTAAGTCATTAATTCTTTCTAGTGGAGAACGAGGAAGTCTGTATTGTATGTTTGGATTAATCAATAGCCTAAACTTTCCAAAGAAATCTTATCCCCTACAAGGTTGACAATACAGCTCTGTACAACAATTAGCTACAGTGTGAGGAGACCCAAAAATAAGCAATGGTACTCACCTGAAGGATGATTAACTTCTCTAGAATATCCTGGCACACTAACATTTTGTTAGCTTACTTAAGTGTAATACTTTATGACAAAGACAGTCAGGCTACATGGAGGCTATGTCCAGGAGATACCACAGGTGTATTCAATGGTCAACACAGATTGGCTAATGGCTATGGAAAGTTCAGAAGAAAATGACCATAACAAGGGCTCCACTTTTATGTTGTCCTTGGAACCATTGTATCAGTCACTGTCAATCCCTTGCCCACAACTCACAAATGCACAAATAAGAGTCGGCATTATGCCCTCCTTGCAATAAAACTAGAAGATGCAGCAATATGAAAGGGCAACATAGTACCTTCACTCTGTTAAAGGGCCCTATGATGTTGCTGCAAGATGGAGGAACTGAATCCTACTTACTATGCCACAGAACAGCATTCACACTGGCATATTCTATACCATAGCATATTTTAAAAGAAGTAGCAGTCTACATTTCACTAATGATATTTTAGCTCTTTCAAAAACACCACTATGAGAAATGCTATAGACATCACAAATGGGCTACTAGTTAACACTGTACAGTACTATTTATGGGTCATTTCTAAATATGCCTACCTGTCATGCAAGGTAACAATACCTACAAGGATATGGCCGTGGGCATGTAAGTTGCATCTGTCTTAAGCCTTTCAATATCATGAAACTAAAGTCCTTGTATTGATACTGAATATTCAACCTTTTAACTGTAGCAGTTTTAATTGAGTAAGATTTATTATCTTAAGTTAATTATAAGCTTGGCGAAATTTACTGAGGATATTTATAGTCAATTATAGAAAAATTAATTACAGTAATTAAAAAGAACTAACTTGAGACCTTGTCAGATCTTGTTTCACTCTAGTAATGCACAAAAATAATGGCAAAACATATGACCCTTCTGTTATGAGTACAAAGCTGTACGGTATACTGTAGTCTATTGATTTTTTAGCACATAATGACAGTTACCATCAGGTACTGTACATAAAATAATCATAATGAATAGTCAACATTGTTCAATATTATGGTTACTAGTACCTGTTTGGATTCTCAAGACAACAGATTTCACCCTTCACAACTGACAGGATGTTCACTACCCTCGCTCTCATGACAGCTACCACACACTATAATACTGTAACTAAAACTAGAGTACAATATTGTTGAGATAGGATACAAGTCACACACATTAACCCCTGCCGTCAGGGTGACGTCATAGACCATCGGTACGTACAGTCCGGGTGATGGTTTACACCGTCATAGCTATTTCCCGCCATGTAGGGCTAAGATGGGCGTGTTTTTCTTGTTAGCGGGCTAGTAAACAACATCACAACATCAATCCGCTACCCACTCAGTTGCATTCTGATCGTCACGAAGGCTGGGCTATTTTTAAGTATTTGCGAGTGTCCGAATTTGTGCCCTAGCGCATGTAAGCAAATACCGTAGTGAATATATGGACGTGAAAGTGACACGATGATATTCCTACAAGTGTACATATTATTTTTAGTGCTATGACAGTGACACACGATACATAATTGTAGTAATAAGAATATGCTGTACTGAATATATGAAGGTGTTTAGCGGCTAACTGAACACCAAGGCCACAGACGCACTACGAGTACAAACAAGTGGCGCTTCCCGCGCAAAACTTGGTCTATTTCAACTCGCACTATCTCCATAACTACACATCGTAGAGCCCTCCATTCGAAAGAGGAAGAGTTGAAGGTAAGGATGGAAAAATTTTGAAGTCAGTACGCTCTATAAGTTAAGAGTGAGAGCGTTGTGAAAATAGGGGAAATCGAGGAATTTTGAGGGTAGCGGCGAGCGAAAAACGCGAGGCAAGTGTAGACTCACCCGTACAGCAGGAGTTAATAACAATCTTTACACTAAAGTAGTAAACATTAGTGTGGGTGTTTTGCCCCTATTCTATCCTACATTGTCAAACTTTGGAGTAGCATGAATATGAGAAATCGAGAATAAGAGAGCAGTAGAAATGGATTTACTGTACAGAGAAGTGTGTAGGGTATGAGGAATTGACATGGCGACAAATACTGAAATCTGTGAAAGGTGTGGTGTGAGCATATCATTTGATGAAAGAAGAGACGAGTGTGTTCTATAACTGTGTGGGCATATGGAATGAATGAACAATGCAAGAATTATTAAAAAAAAAAAAAGCATGATTGATTTTCAGGAGCAAAGAAATAGTGGAAGACTTAGGAGAAAATGGTACAACTCAGTGATTGTGTAAAAAAACATGAAATCAGAATGGATAAAGCAAAAGAACTTGTGTACAGTATGATGGACGAGATTTGCAAAGAGTGGTTATTTGAACTGGTAATCAGGATTTAACTTGACAGCCAATGGAATAGCTTCTTTCACCAAGGCTGTCCCTTATTATTGTATTCCGATTACATTTTTTTATCTGGATTTGGAGCCCCCCCCACCCCTTGATTAAATGGGAATGGGGTATTGATGACAATGATGCTTACGACTCGACTGCACATGGCCGTGAAATGCATGCCAACTCCAAACCACTGACTAATGATGCCTGGATATATAAATTCACACCCAATCCCCAATAAATTTGTGAAAATACTGTATACCCTTATAGCAAAGATACTACAGTACTACACTACTATGAAGGTACCATATACATCAAAAAGAAAATCATACAGGTGTGTGGTAACACATTAATATAATAATGGATACCATCTGTTTGAGCACCATTTAAATGTTTATCTATGGTTATCTTTAAACAATGAATGATATTTCATATCACCCATTATGGTAGATAATACTTAGTGAAGTTGATGAAAATTAAATTCACATCCCTGTTAGTTAATTGCAAAACATACATTTACGCATACGATAACTTGCAATGCACTACTGCACGGTACATGCCCTTCCCACACAGCAAACATAAACACAAGCTTAGCTTCTTCATTCAATTAATACTATACTGGGTAATACTTACTAAGTAATGCTACAACCAAATAAATAATCTTCCCTCAAATCTGCAACTGAAGACAGCTATGTATTCATCAGCTGTTATTTTACAAAATATAAATTGAATATATAGGGCAAGAATAATTAAACTGACATGCTACTTGGTTACCATCCATCAAGCTCATAGGATACAAAAGGAATTTTGTTCCCATAATTGTTTCTAAACATTCTATCATGATAAAATAGAAGGCACAATGCAAACTTTGTAACCTTGTAGCTTTGAACCAGTTGGCAAAGTAGTGAATGATTTGTAACAACAATTGCATGAACAATGGGATAGAAAGTTGGATTCAGTTAGTGGTGTCCGACAAATTCAAACTTCAGCGAGAAGTTTCCCGACTTTCAACTGCAGTTGCACTTCATAATTTTATACTCTACAGTAGTGGCTAAAAAACTACATTTCTAACACCTGAGGAACATGCGATAAATACGGGGTTAAGAAACATTAATTTTCCATTTTACAAACAGACTCGTGTATGACCAAATCATACACTACTGAACAAAATTCCTTTTTAAAATAGCCTATGATAATGTCATGTCCTTAAGGGGCCTCTAATATTGTCAGCAAATTTGAAGCTACAGATTCCTCCATAAATCATCTAAACTGTGCAACAAAAGTACTCTTGACTATAATGAGGCAAAGATTTTAATTTAATGTGAGGTGGAATCGGTGGCCTCCAATTTTCTGACAATATATTACCCCCTGGATGTACCTATGAATACTCCCAGACACTGGTCCAAGATGGCCAAATCCTGAGGCGATGGTGTTGACCTCGACCTGGTGGCCTGTGACATAGGGAGGGGTTTGGCAAAGCTCGCAGCACCCCGCTTGGCACTTGGTCAGCATCACATCCGACCGCACCAGACCCAGGCTCACCTCCTAGGTACATACAGAAATGAATCCACCGAACTAGACCACATAGCCCTACTGAGGTTGCAGGAAGATGTAACTTTACCTTCAGGGTTGGCCCGTGACACTCTCAATCTCGAAATCATTTGACCAAGAGATAAGGGCAGCACTGCTGTAATTGCCCATTACATCTCTGGGTACACAATGCAGGTGGAGGGGAAAAGGAATTTCCTCTTGTACATAAACACACAGAAACAGGGAGGGAAGAGGAATGTCTGCATATGTAGGACATTCATTGCCTCAGTAACTAGAGACGTAGAGGGAAATGAGATTCTCTCAAATCAGGACATGTATCTGAAAAGTTTACTCATTAAAATTCCCCATTAATTTTATTTAGATTTTAAAAACTATAACAAATGTCTACACACATCACTAACTAAAGTTCCCCATTTATAATATGGAAAGAAAGGATTTAATTATACAGTATATGTACAATCAATCAATTTATCAAAATACTGAAGTTTGTCAAGGAATTTATCCTAGCAGTGCATATTAATGTTTTGAATTTAAGGTATTCATAATGACTATTTACAAATTGAATGATTTGCAAATACAAAGTAAAGTAATTTTCAAAACAATTTATGAAAAAAAATAGCTTTCTGATTGGTTGTGCTTACTGAATGTTACATAAAACACATCCATTGAACCTCTGCATTTCATACAGAAAAATAGCATGCTTCATTTGTTAAACACTTTGTTAACTAAAATGTCTGACACCATAATTCTCAACAGAGATAATTTTAGTGGTTAATACTTAAAACATACTAACAAATGTCAGCTACATGCTTTGGTAATTCTGGCTTTCTTCAATATCAGAACGGTACTCAAATAATAAATTAATATACTATATACAGTGAAAGCCCTTTTATCCGGCACCAATGGGACCGAGAACGTTCCGGATACGAGAAATTTCCGGATACGAGAAAGTGTACATGTACTTTAAAATTACGTTACTCTACATTCATTCACAAGTACAGTTAAACCTCTATTTAATAGGCCCCGATGCAATGGATTTCGGTAGGTACATTATTTACACATCATTACATACCTATTTATGTATATATACAGATGACTCTCAAATAAATCTGAGAAGTTCTTATACATAACGAGCGAAATTATAATAAACATGTCAGAAAATTATATCACTGTCGTCCGTGAAGTGTGTGTGTGTGCGTGTGTTGCCACCATTTCCCCCGTGCTCCTCCCCCCCCCCCTACCCTCAGTCTCCATTCACCCTAGCTCAAGGTCAAAGGAATATAGGCCTAATATGCCTTGTGTGTGACTCGATTTTAATAATTACGAGTTATTAACCACCAGCTTCAACACTCATCAGTCATGTCAGGTGGTGCATTTCCAAAACGGAAGGTCATATCCTTCCTTATCAAGATAGAAGGTTTTTCTCGAACAGAAAAAGGAGAAGGAAAACCAGAATATGCATATTAATAAAATGTAAACAAACGATATCACGCGCTATCTCCCCCCTTCCCCCTACTCTCCAACCTACCACCTCCACCACTACCACACATGACGACCACTCATTTCAGTCATGAGTTGTCTGCGAATTGTTATATGCATTTAATATGCTTAATACGAATTGTAATACTGTATTTACATTTGTAAAGTAACAGTACAGTACACTTCTCTTCACTTTTAACACTCGTCACTCACTCTGCACTCTGAGCGGGTGAGCGTGACAGCTCTTTTTGGCGAAATTTATCTTTATGAAAAAAAATGCCGGATACGGGAAGTTGCCAGTTACCAGAATGCCGGATAAAGGAGCTTTCACTGTACTTGCTGAGATGAAACAGTGGTAAGGAAAAATTGAAATAAAGAAACCTTTAAAGGTGTGCAATTCATTTTCCTTATAATATTTATTATAATTTAAATTATATTATATATTTTGTCTTCTTATTCTCAAGATAAATGTCCAAAGCTGGTACCATGTACTGTTCTTGGATGAAGCTTACCAATCAAAAGGATAGCAAAAATTCTGGTTGCAGCTATTTTACTATCGAGCACAGAAATTTACAACAGACATTAAACTGACTAAGTCAAAATTTGATGAGGAGCCCTTACTGATGATATTTTGCTACTACAGATACAGCATAGTACTTCTTTAGTACATGCATCAGGAGGATTGCCATAAAATATCTCAGAAGCAGTAATTTTTATAATGTTCCACCTCTGGATATAAAATGACCATCATGCCCTTTCTAAGGGTCAAGCCATCACTTTCTAAAGACAAAACAAGCGAAATGGTACCCAGCTTCATTGGGGAACATTCAGTACCAAGTATACTGCCTAGAATTTTCTTTCTCAAACCCCAGTTACTGGTTATAATTCTGTCTGTCTTCTTCATTTGAGGTATCAAGTCAGCCTCAGTTACACAAAATATACATTAATGAAAAATAATTACCTTGCCCAACTATATCTCACCATAGGAATATCAGTCTCCACTTCGCAACACATTACACAACATTCTACACTACCCTTTCTGGCAAGTGGACACACTGGAAGTGGCCGAGCGGTTAGTGTGCTGGACTCGTAATCTATCCGTCGAGAGATCGAATCCACTCAGGAGAGGGCCTGGGAATATTTACTCGTACAATTCGAGTTTCAGGCACTAACTATAAGGCCACCAAACGTTGTAAAACACCCTCGCTGGTACCATAACAGCTGCAGTATTTGAGAATTACCCTCACTTCCCTCCCTCTGTGGTTGGGTGTCAGTTCGGAAGTCGTGACGTGCGTGTGTGTGAGTAGCAGCAGTTGACCTGGGCCACAGCCCAAATGGAATAGGTAGGCCCATATGAGAGTAAAGTATTGACCCCATTGCAGTAAAAAAAAAAACTTGTGTCATTTGCCTTGGCCGTGGCCAATACCAGTAGTGTTTCATGATCTTGGGTGGCCTCTTAATCAGAAGAGAAACTAACTACAGTAAGTAAATAAGTGAGACTGGTTAGTTTCCTCTGACCTGACAGTAAAAGACGTCAGTAAGGGCTTCTAAAATTATGTGTTCATCTGGTACTATATCACATATTTCAAATTAACCTTTCTTTCAACAGCCCATGGTGAAAATTTCTGATGTTTGTGAGGACTGTTCTATGAAATGAGAAAGAAGAATGACAACTTATATGCTGTCAATCATAAAATATCAAATCTGTTACTCCAGTAATACTCACCAATACAAAAAAATTACAACATTGGTCATAAATAAGAGGTACACTGCCAACCATGTACACTAACAAAGATGAAAACAAAGCACTTCTGAGGTAAACAGAATTTGGTTGGGGATTCTCTGTGCTGTGAAGTAAAGGAAGCCAAACTTTAAGTCAGAGACATTAATAAATTCCTCACCTGAGTCACTCCTTCTTCCCTGACTTTGGTGTAGATGTCCCAGAGGCGAGCAGTAAAGTCATCGACTTGGATGGTTCTTGCGAAATAAAAACATAAGAAATGGTTAGCTTATGTATTAACACAGCTACAGTATATACAGTAAAATGCAGTACAAAAGCAATGAGCAGCTGCTCGGCCAGACAGCTTGAGGAATTTCAACAACAACAACAACAAAAGCAATGAAAACTGAAAACACACTGTACCCCAGGAACTAAAAACATATTGTAAACCATAAAGATATGAATCTACAAACATTTCTGTATATCATTATTAATACTCCATTTCCCTTTTTTCAAGGTGTGGAGGGCTCCAGAGCACGGAAATGAGGGACAGACATAAAAATGGGTCACACTAGCATTCACTACCCTGTTTAAGCCCACAAAATTCTCAGTTCCTCTCAAAGTTTTTGCATCTATAACCAAAGTCCCTTCACTTAGCCTTGTTGAAATCAAACATGTGACAACTCCCCTCTCATAGTGAGTTTGATCAAATTCCTTTGGCAAAGTTTAGCAGCAGTTATTATTGGCTGCAAGGAGTATCTTAGCAAGCAAAACAAAACTGATGTAAAAGTTAAACCAAAAGTTAATAATTTGCTTGAGTCACTTCTGAGTCCTGGATCTTTTGCAGGTAACAGTATGGTATATGTGGCAAAGAAAAAGTGTACAAGCACAAATGATTTATACAACTATTGGATAACAGGGTGTTATTCAAGGAATTTATATCTTGCCCACTACTGTATTATGTAGTTTATTTTTCTCAATGTAAAAGCTGTTAATGGATTACATGAAGTAGGCTTAGTTTACTTCTATGAAATAGGTTTAGTGCTTAACCTTTGAAAGTTTGGGGTGCTTCACTTTAATTAGTTAAATAGTCTGGAGTTGACAGCAAAATACTTTGGGATATTTTACTGTGTATAGTATGTATTACTGTATATTCCACTTTCAACAAACTATGGTTATGCATCAATTTTTTTTTAATACCATTTTGAGCACTACAACCATACATGCAAAATCATATAGCTGGACTTACTTTTCAAGAGCACTTTTCAAAAACTCATGATCATGAGCAATCTTATGCATAAGTACATTGATGAGGGGCTGGAGTTTCACAACTCTATCAAACTCCCTTCTTGGAAATGCCGATGGGAGGAGCAGGAAGGGTGCGAAGTACAGAGTGTCCGGATCATATTTAGCTTTGTGCCTCATTCCAGCACCTGTCATTAAAGGATTACAGGGAATGTATTTAACAACTTTAGTGATAAATAGAATGTGTAATTGTAAATATATTGTAAGTGAATATATTGTTGGTTACTGTAAACTCAAATAGTGTACAGTACATTTACCTTTTGAAAAAACAGATATTGTCACTATTATTTGATTTTAAATAGATGACCTACTGGTAACCAAATTTAGGATCATACACTATCATATAAGCACTGAATCTCTCAATCCAAAAGGTTTGCCTTAAGAGAAGAAACTCTGGACATGAAATTGGAGGGCTACCGAATCCTCCGTACAATTCTGTATGTCATGAAAGGGATTCCCTATTTGAAACAAAGGCAATTTATTTCTTGGATACATAAGTGGTACATGACAGCTACTTATGTATCAACATGATAATTATGATGATTTTTCCTAGTGTACTTGAGCATAGGTGTTACACCAATGGATATAGGCCAACAAGAGTAGTATTCCCCATAATCTTATGTGGGATATTCCAATATGCATAAAAATCATATTCTAAACACCACTGATGGATAAAAACATACCATCCCTTCAGCACACATATTCTATTCTTGGTCAGCATTTTTATTCATTTCACATATCATTAGCAGAATTAAAGGCAAAGTACCTGTAATATCATTTAAATCACATAATATCAGATTTATGATAATATTGAATAAATACGTACAATCTACCTATATATAAATTTTATCATCACCATCATTTTTGTGCGTGATGAACCATGTATGATAATACAGTTATCTTTTGCATTATGCAACCTTCCATATTCTGCATTGGTTTTATTTCTATCATTATGAAAACTAGCACTAATCCCAGAGGGATTATTTGACAGTAAGACAAACATAGGAGTGGTAGAAAGAAGGGAAATTAAGACTACTGTATCAAGAACAGTTATACAGTATACCGGGCAAAACCCAAGTATGGGACAAAAAATGCATGAGGCACGGAAATTTGCTAAGAAGGTCTGTTAGAGAAAGAGATCAGTCAAGGGAAAGGTAGTGATCTGGGTGGCCATACTTTAAAATATTATTTGAATAAACTTGGCAAGTCTTTTCCCTGTGTAAACTTTCTAATTTACATTTTACAGATTACAACAGAGTACTGTATGTGATAAACCCTTACCATGCAAAACGGCAAAATCTTTTGCTTTGGGAACAATGTCATCCAATATCTCCTGAGGCAAGGGTAGTGGTATGCAGCTCTCCAAGAATGATGTTGTTGAAACATTCTTTTCTTTCTGAAAACAAGCACCATACAGTCTGGTTCTACATATTATTCTTTTAGTTGAAAAAAACAAACAAATGTAATGATAGATTATCCAAATTAAGTTGGGAAATAATTGTATACACTCTATTTTGTCCCACACACTCCTACATGAATGAATTCAATTATTAATACGGTCACACTGGGAAATTATTTTAAAAACCATAAACCACCACCAACAAAAATATGAAGGAAATTGGTTAAAAGTTTTCTCTCCTGTGGCTCTTTATAATTATCCAAACCAGATCTTACCTAACTGAACATAATCAGAACCTGGCAGACTACCAGGAACTAAAAGGACAAAGGATGCATTATGATGAAAATGATGTAGTTTATGAAGATTGGATAAACCAATCCATCATTCCTTGCTTTTTTGTGTTGAAATATAAGTGTGATAGTGCACTTTGACCATACTTATTCTCCACCCCCCTCCCAAGGGCTGAATTGCGGGGATAAACAAGTAAATAATTCATTAATGGTTGTGCCCAGTGCTGTCATAGCAAGCAGATGTGGCTGATACGCGCTCTCTATACACTCCTACCACGGCGCAGTATATCACTATTCCTTACTTTATATTGAATACTCTGGCCAATCATGGTCAGGTGTTATTCTTGTGGGGATACAACCGGTGGAGTGGATAAATAGATTGGTTGGCCACATTTGAAATGTGTTCACCTCCAAGGTGTGAAGACTGATAATATCAAGTCGATTAACTGGTCAGAATTTAAAAGGATGTTCGTGAAAAAGTTATGAATGATTTACAATACCAAGTGAACAAACTACCGGATGGGAAGATGGAAGATGTTGCGAACGAATTGGTGATGTGATCAGTCAACTGATGAAGGTTGTGGATAAAAAGAAGGATGGTACACATATACTTGACACAATATTCACTGAGATCCTCCGTTGGCCAAGTGATTAATGTGCTTGAGTAACATTAATAATTCACACAGAAGGGAGACATTGTGATGAATTTTGAGGATGAAAAGAAGAGGGATGAAGCAGCACAAAAAAGATAGTGGCTATCTATGATGTGACAGAATATGTAAGGAAGTTAAGGCCCAAGATAATGCTTTGTAACGAAAACTACGAGGGAGAATCTGGACACTAGATTAATGAATATCTGGTTGATCGGAATAACTTTCAATAAGCTTGCCTCAGGTGGTAAGAAGCATTATGTTATTATGTGTGACCCTGAGATAAAAGAGCAGATTCGTAAGAATCATTATCAACTCAAATTAGAATGGGGTGTTTATTCTGCGACGGATAGATATATGGCAATGGTCTGTTATCACTATCAAAGGTTTGGCCATAGCCTATGGCACAAATGTGCAGCCAAGGCAAAGGGAGAAGATCCAATCTGTGCCAAGTGTGCTGGTAGCCATAGCATGAGTGATTTAGAGCAAACTGCAAATGATGTGAACTGTTGTAATGCTATCCAAGAGGAGCCCGAGAAAATTAAAAGTAGAACAGAATATGGATGTTGCGTAGAACAGACAAACAATATGAAGGTGTTTTTTTCAATGCACAATTTGTGAAATAAGATATGTGATATTCGTGATTTGATTAATAATGATAATTTTGATATCCTGGCATTGGCAGAGACACGGCTGAGTAGTTAAGATAATGCTAAGATTCTTGCATGTACCACGAATATAAAAGTAATTTGTTAAGAGGTTTTCAAGTAATGTCCGGAGTAGTGAAAATTGCAGTAGATTTTTAAGAACAGATTAAAAACACAACTATTGGCCGAGTGTTATGATATGGATGATGCAAGCATTAGAAGTGATTATAGTGTTAAATAATTTTGAGGGAGCCCTTGTGGAGTGCCATCTGCTGGTGAAGCAGGGCCTAAAATGCATAACGGGGCATTTGAGGAAGAAAAACCATAGAAGAAAAGTGTCTTAGAATGGTCCAACATAGTGGGTAATGACAGTAAATAATCTATTATACAGTAAGGTGCACTTCGGCACTAAAACCACTGATTCCTCCTAACTATTCCAAGCAACAGGCCACCTTATACAAACTGGTCCTACTTCCTGGCCTAATAGTTTGGAAGAATCGAAGAGCTCCATAGTACCAAAGGTAATACTATCACATTAATTACCTCATCAAAGTTGCCATCACAACACGTGGAACTGCTACACACAGCCATCAATAATAACACTTTACTTTATTATACTTTAGGGCAGCCCCAGGACAATATTAAATACCCTCCTCCTTCCTTCTTGGTTCCTCTCAGCACTATAATGATGACTGGGCAGCTGGGCTATATTCACACCCTCGGGCAAGTGTTACCGTCACCTGTGTGATTAGTATGCAATTATTTGCAATATGTTTATCACTCTCCCACTGTTGCCAGTTGCAGCAGTGTTGCCAGCCATCCTGAGCCATGCCACTCATGATGATGATGCCAGATCTGCTTGACGAAATTTCCCCAACTTTACATCAGAATTTTCCTTTTTACCTAAAAAAATTATCTGTTTACTCCAGAAGATAGTTGTATATTTACTATCTACTGTACTTGATATTTCGTCTGGTGGAAATTTCCCCATTTACTTTTAAACAATCTTTATAACATCTCTAATTCCCCATACATGGCAACTGCCGGGCAGCAGGTTTGCTTCATGACGAAATTTCCCCATTTTCAACATCACAATTTCCCTTTTTACTTCAACTTCAACATTACAACTTTCCTGTCTGTTTACCTCTAAATTTATCAGTTTATTATATATGTATCATGGATGTATAATATATTATACCTCCATGATATGTATAGGTCTGTGGTTTATCATCTTATTGATAGTTCGTCTGTTTGAAATTTTCCCATTTACTCTTAAAGAGAGAGAGGGGAAGGAAAGTCTGGTAGCGTGAGAATGAAGAAAGAGGATGGAGTTACTGTTAACTTAATACCTCAAATTCCCCATGTCTGGAAAAATTCACCATGTTTGACAACTCTGCTCACCCCACATGGACCTTATGCATGGACTCCTACTTCTACTGTCTCATTCCTTGCACTGGCACCAACCTCGTCTTCACCATGTCCCCAGAAGAAAATCATATTGGCTTTAATTAAGGGTCACTTATCAATCAATCATCATCATCAATCAATCAATGTATATTAAAAATTGCAAACTTTCAAAACGCTCATTTTTTTAACGATTTTACGGTAAAATGTTTCATCTTCACTACTCCCCAGAGATACAAGAGACATTGCCCTTTATATATTAACAGATGTGGGTGGGTAGGTAATATGTGGGTTGGTAGGTAGTAGGTGGGTAGTGGGTGGGTGGGTGGGAGGACGTTAAGATGTGGGTGGGTGCAGCGGCCTTGGTGCCGCGTCCAACGGTGCCATTGTCGTTGCCCTTGACGAAATCCTCGGTGGTGATATCCTTGAGCATGAGCTCGGGATCTAACGTGGCCAGACGATGGTAGATTCTCCCCTTGATCTTGTAGCACATTGATGCCTCGGATGAATTCTCGAGTTTGCTGGAAGTCGCAAAGGAAGTGAAGGAGAAGAAGATGTTAAAACCCGAAAACTCGGACAGCTCCGATCACTCCGATGTTCCGTTGTATAGCGCCTTAAGGTCTCCTATTTCCGATAACTCTGTCCTACGTATCTGTCCGGACGAACAGCATAAAGAGTGCTTCTCGCTATTCCAGAGTAGCGCTCTGCACAACTTGCAGTTAAAATCGCCAATCTTGCCCAATGCCCATATAGTGTCGCTTGACACCCTTTCGGGTGGCCCCGGGGAGGCGAGCCATCGCTCGAGCATCGACCTCGACGTCATCACTGGTGTCCCTGACATTGATTAGGTGTCTCTTCTCTCATTCCTCTGCCAGAGCTAGACGTTCCTCCGGTTCCAGTTGATCCGTACTTCCGCCGTCTCGCAACGTATTTTGGGCTCGCGTTATTATCGTCTTCTTCCTCTTGATCTCGACCCTCTCTAGTTCACGGAGAATCTTCCTCTGTGCTCTCTCTTCCTTTCGACAGGCTATACCCTCTATCTTTAACCGCTTCGCTTCCTCTCTCTGTTGATTCGCGATCTGCTTCAGGACTTGCTCCTCCTCCTTTTTCTTATGCTTCGCCTCATTGATTTCGGCTCGCGTTATTATCGAGTTGTTTCTCCTGATCTCGACTTTCTCCAGTTCACGGAGAATCTTCTTCTGTGCTCTCTCTTCCTTTTGACGGGCTACACCCTCTATCTTTAACCGCTTCGCTAGTTGTCTCTTGATGTACTTGTTGATTGGCCTATGATCACGCTTGTACTTGCTATAAGCCTGGTCCAAATAGTGCATTTGGAATGCGCGGTGATCATACGATCCCCCATTCTTGGCGAAGTGTTTTCTCTTGGCTTGGTAGTGCTTGAGGAATCCAGCCGACCTTTCCGCTTCAATCTCCCCGTCAAATAGCTTCAACATATCAAACTTGGCGTCGCAGTACTCAGGAGCGCCCATCTTCAGAGACTGGTTGAACTGAAGGACATTGCGATGAAACTGGTGTATGGACTCCTTGACGTCGATGACCGGTCTAACCACTGACCCATATAGGTCAGGGAACGCTCGAGCATGCTCAGCCCTTAAACTGTTGTTCAGTGCCTTGTCTTGTAGAATACCCCTGTTTAGCTTCTTGACCTTGGTCACCCACCACCATAAGTGTCGGTG
The DNA here is from genome assembly GCA_034508575.1 of Petrolisthes manimaculis. Taxonomy (NCBI): domain Eukaryota; kingdom Metazoa; phylum Arthropoda; class Malacostraca; order Decapoda; family Porcellanidae; genus Petrolisthes; species Petrolisthes manimaculis. The sequence continues at coordinate 123,346 of JAWZYT010003424.1, forward strand.
GTGCTGCAACCTAATGATCGGATTATCCGCCCTTGCGAGAGTCCTGTTGTTGGCTGCTACATTAGCCTCACGGGTATACAATTTTTTAGAGTGAACCCCTACCTACCACCCACATCTTACCTACCACCCACATCTTACCTACCTACCTACCCACCCACATCTGTTAATACTTATCTCTGCCAAATATAAATGGCAATGTCTCTTGTATCTCTGGGGAATAGTGAAGATGAAACATTTTATCTTGGAATCGTTAAAAATTGAAAAAAAAAGTTTGGAAAATGAGCGTTTTTGAAAGTTTGAAAAGGTTGCAATTTTTAATATACATTGATTGATGATATATTGATTTATTATCAATATATTGATAATATATTGATAATATATAGATGGGCGATTTTGATGGTATTGACGAAATAACTGTCATTGAGAACTCTTTCCATCATACTTGCCGCACGCTGGGAAAACCTTTGCTCCAGAGGTAAGGTGTATGAAGTATCACTTCAGCAGGGCTGGGCTTGCAACCCGGCTCATCTTGACGAGGGTGTAACGAGTAGGATAATAGTAATAATCGTAAGGCCTATTACTGTAATGATTATCTTAGTCGACATAGAAGAGATGTGTTCAGGGTCGTGAGACTTATGAGTTGGGAATGTTTGGGGCACTTGGTTGTCCTGGTTCAGAGGAAATGCTGCATGTTCCACCTTTTTGGTGGACCAACGGCATCCCTGAGAGGAGGATTAGAGTTGAAGCTACTGTATAGTCGCAAACTCTATCTTCCTCCAACTCTCTCCTCTCCTTTCAATAAGGGGCTTGGTGTATGCTTCTTTTCCTCTTCCTATTCTTTCTTCCTGCTGTGGGCTGGTTCTATCCTGAAATGAAGAATTTGGCATCCTCTACCCTGGTTTGTTGATTGGATGGCACAACGGGGGTCTGTGGGGCAGGAGGCCATTAATTTTGACCCGGGAGAACATCAACAGCAACAACAAAGGTTCGGGTGTACCATTGAGTCACCGTTTGAGTGGCATAATAAGGGAGGCTGAATGAATAGATAGATAGATGGACATGTTACGAAGATGCTTGAATTTCAAGAGGTAGCTAACTAGTGTGAGTATCTGATGAAAGAAAAATAGTTGTCAAAACATGGTCGCAACTTTTGGCAGACTAATTATTCATCGTAATTTTTTTCCACTTCTGTGTGACCTACAACATCTTCACTATTGTCTACCCTTTACTGTATGGGTAAAAGTCAGATACTGTGCAGATGAGGCCATCACTACTAACCCTCAGATCAGATGTCTATTTGAGTGGGGTATTCCCTTCCCAGCCATTTTATTACTGATAGCAAGAGTATTATGGGTGTGATGGAACTGCCTGGAGAACATATTCCAGGATATCCTTTACGTTGGGTCGATGTTTCTGGATAATCTTTTCCAAACAACCTGTGGTCCTGTGCCTCCTGCCTGGTCAGACCCTTGGCTCTAGGTGATTTGGATTTGATTTTCCATTGGATTTTGTCTGGTTTTGCTGGCCACCCTCCTTCCCCATTTATCTGACCTTGGATTGATTGATATGATATTAGGTGCCGCAACAGCGGTCATATAGCGCCAGAGAAAGGTAATAGAGAGGTGTGACAAGCAAGAAGGAAATAAAATGAAAAGAGGGACAGTTCAAGAACTGAAAGGGAGTTCTGGGGCCGAAGGGATGCCCAAACCCTCAAAGTATTGTTCACATCACTGCAGGCAATGCCCCGCTACAGGGGTCTGACCTTGGTTGGGCGTATTGCTCCCCAGTGATGACGTTCCAAATCAGTTGCTGGATTACCATAATTATACATACACAAACTCTATCCCTGCCATTAATCTCACTCATAATTAATTAAACTGTTCAATTTTTAATTCTGATAGAAAGCCAAATTTCATTTTATAATATTTCAAAATAAAGATAAAACTATGGATTCACGTTCAATGTTGGTGGTGATATTCTTGGCGTGTATGGTGGGAGCAGCGGTGGGTGGTGAGGATGAGTTTGCATTTCCAACTCTCCTTGTCCCCGACACCACCGCCCTTGATACCAAGGAAGCTTCTCCCGAGATCCAGGGTTCCCCTGCCACCAAGAGTGATGGGGATGAATTTTATTTCCCCAGTCTGTTCATGCCTTCCAATATAAACGACGAGAAAAAAAAGGTAAAGACCAGTGCTAGTGAGAAAGGTGTTCATATCCCTGCCCCTGATCACACTCTTGCTAGCCCCAATGCTCCTTCCAAAAGAAAATCCCGCACCAAAGCAAATACACTTTTGAAAAAGAGAAAGACCCCCATCCTCAAAAGAAAGACCCCATCCAAAGGAAAGAGGGGATCAAAGTTTCTGAAACCCAAACGTTTCAGACCTTCCAAAGGAAGGCCTTCAAAGAAAAAGAGACCCACAAGAGGTAAGAAGAGAAAGAGACCCACAAGAGGTAAGAAGGGAAAGAGACCCACAAGAGGTAAGAAGGGAGAAAGACCCACAAGAGGTAAGAAGGGAAAGAGACCCACAAGAGGTAAGAAGGGAAAGAGACCCACAAGAGGTAAGAAGGGAAAGAGACCCACAAGAGGTAAGAAGGGAAAGAGACCCACAAGAGGTAAGAAGGGAAAGAGACCCACAAGAGGTAAGAAGGGAAAGAGACCCACAAGAGGTAAGAAGGGAAAGAGACCCACAAGAGGTAAGAAGGGAAAGAGACCCACAAGAGGTAAAAAGGGAAAGAAACCCACAAGAGGTAAGAAGGGAAAAAGACCCACAAGAGGTAAGAAGGGAAAGAGACCCACAAGAGGTAAGAAGGGAAAGAGACCCACAAGAGGTAAGAAGGGAAAGAGACCCACAAGAGGTAAGAAGGGAAAGAGACCCACAAGAGGTAAGAAGGGAAAGAGACCCACAAGAGGTAAGAAGGGAAAGAGACCCACAAGAGGTAAAAAGGGAAAGAGACCCACAAGAGGTAAGAAGGGAAAGAGACCCACAAGAGGTAAGAAGGGAAAGAGACCCACAAGAGGTAAGAAGGGAAAGAGACCCACAAGAGGTAAGAAGGGAAAGAGACCCACAAGAGGTAAGAAGGGAAAGAGACCCACAAGAGGTAAAAAGGGAAAGAGACCCACAAGAGGTAAGAAAGGAAAGAGACCCACAAGAGGAAAGAAGGGAAAGAGACCCACAAGAGGTAAGAAGGGAAAGAGACCCACAAGAGGTAAAAAGGGAAAGAGACCCACAAGAGGTAAGAAGGGTAAGAGACCCACAAGAGGTAAGAAGGGAAAGAGACCCACAAGAGGTAAGAAGGGAAAGAGACCCACAAGAGGTAAGAAGGGAAAGAGACCCACAAGAGGTAAGAAGGGAAAGAGACCCACAAGAGGTAAGAAGGGAAAGAGACCCACAAGAGGTAAGAAGGGAAAGAGACCCACAAGAGGTAAGAAGGGAAAGAGACCCACAAGAGGTAAGAAGGGAAAGAGACCCACAAGAGGTAAGAAGGGAAAGAGACCCACAAGAGGTAAGAAGGGAAAGAGACCCACAAGAGGTAAGAAGGGAAAGAGACCCACAAGAGGTAAGAAGGGAAAGAGACCCACAAGAGGTAAGAAGGGAAAGAGACCCACAAGAGGTAAGAAGGGAAAGAGACCCACAAGAGGTAAGAAGGGAAAGAGACCCACAAGAGGTAAGAAGGGAAAGAGACCCACAAGAGGTAAGAAGGGAAAGAGACCCACAATAGGTAAGAAGGGAAAGAGACCCACAAGAGGTAAGAAGGGAAAGAGACCCACAAGAGGTAAGAAGGGAAAGAGACCCACAAGAGGTAAGAAGGGAAAGAGACCCACAAGAGGTAAGAAGGGAAAGAGACCCACAAGAGGTAAGAAGGGAAAGAGACCCACAAGAGGTAAGAAGGGAAAGAGACCCACAAGAGGTAAGAAGGGAAAGAGACCCACAAGAGGTAAGAAGGGAAAGAGACCCACAAGAGGTAAGAAGGGAAAGAGACCCACTAGAGGTAAGAAGGGAAAGAGACCCACTAGAGGTAAGAAGGGAAAGAGACCCACAAGAGGTAAGAAGGGAAAGAGACCCACAAGAGGTAAGAAGGGAAAGAGACCCACAAGAGGTAAGAAGGGAAAGAGACCCACAAGAGGTAAGAAGGGAAAGAGACCCACAAGAGGTAAGAAGGGAAAGAGACCCACAAGAGGTAAGAAGGGAAAGAGACCCACAAGAGGTAAGAAGGGAAAGAGACCCACAAGAGGTAAGAAGGGAAAAAGACCCACAAGAGGTAAGAAGGGAAAGAGACCCACAAGAGGTAAGAAGGGAAAGAGACCCACAAGAGGTAAGAAGGGAAAGAGACCCACAAGAGGTAAGAAGGGTAAAAGACCCACAAGAGGTAAGAAGGGTAAGAGACCCACCAAGGGTAAGAGACCCACTAAGGGTAAGGGTAAGAGACCCACCAGAGGTAAGGGCAAGAGACCAACCAAGGGTAAAGGCAAGAGACCCTCCAGGGCTAAGAGACCAAGACCTTCCAGGAGGAGACCTTCCAGGGCAAAGAGACCAAGACCCTCCAGGGCAAAGAGACCAAAACCTTCCAGGAGGAGACCCTCCAGGGCAAAGAGACCCAAACCTTCCAGGAGGAGACCCTCCAGGGCAAAGAGACCAAGACCTTCCAGGAGGAGACCTTCCAGGGGTAATAAACCAAGACCTTCAAGAAGGAGACCTTCCAGGGGTAAGAGACCAAGACCTTCCAGAGCTAAGAAACCAAGACCTTCAAGAAGGAGACCTTCCAGGGGTAAGAGACCAAGACCTTCAAGAAGGAGACCTTCCAGGGGTAAGAGACCAAGACCTTCAAGAAGGAGACCTTCCAGGGGTAAGAGACCAAGACCTTCAAGAAGGAGACCTTCCAGGGGTAAGAGACCAAAACCTTCAAGAAGGAGACCTTCCAGGGGTAAGAGACCAAGACCTTCAAGAAGGAGACCATCCAGGGGTAAGAGACCAAGACCTTCCAGGGGTAAGAGACCAAGACCTTCCAGGAGGAGGCCTTCCAGGACAAGGAGACCAGACAAAGCAAAGTGCACTTGTCTCCACCCTGAGGTTGCTAAAACAACCACTCTCATCAAATCAACAAGTCTCTCTAAAACAACGGACCTCTCCAAGCCAACACCCTCATCTAAAATAACAGACATATCCAAGCCAACTTCCTCTAAACTCGCCAAGAAACTTGTCCTAAAAAAAAAAAAATTGATTGATGTAAAGAATCAGTCCGACAAACGTTTTCCCGTCTGTTTGCTACACATTCCCGCAGGTGATGGGCACAAACCAGTACAAGCAGTGGTTCGGGAGAAGGATGCCCTAAAGCTTATAAATAAGTCCCCTTTCTTCTTCAAAGCGACTAACAAGCAGGCAGTTGCTGTTGGTATTCGAAGCTTGATGGTCGAGTGCCCAGGGGGTGACATCTATCTGGCCTTCCACCCTCGTTAAATCTGATATGAATGGAAATTACAATATGATTTTTGATACTAGATAGGCTATGCTGTAATGCATTTGAAAATCGTTTCCCATCAGTGGGTGGATGAATGGTGCACCGTTAACACTAGTTATGCTCTATATCTGCAAATTGAGCTTTCACTGCCTATTCCTTCACTACTTCAGCTATCCATTATCTAATTGATATAATCTCTCAAACCACTCCCACAACCTTTTGCACATCTTCAATAATGTCGATACATACAGTAAGCCCATTATCATGTATAGAAAGAATCTCCTTTCTGCCAAAGGAGGTAAGAAGCTATAGTTCACATCACTGCAGGCAATGCCCCGCTACAGGGATCTGACCTTGGTTGGGCGTATTGCTCCCCAGTGATGACGTTCCAAATCAGTTGCTGGATTACCATAATTATACATACACAAACTCTATCCCTGCCATTAATCTCACTCATAATTAATTAAACTGTTCAATTTTTAATTCTGATAGAAAGCCAAATTTCATTTTATAATATTTCAAAATAAAGATAAAACTATGGATTCACGTTCAATGTTGGTGGTGATATTCTTGGCGTGTATGGTGGGAGCAGCGGTGGGTGGTGAGGATGAGTTTGCATTTCCAACTCTCCTTGTCCCCGACACCACCGCCCTTGATACCAAGGAAGCTTCTCCCGAGATCCAGGGTTCCCCTGCCACCAAGAGTGATGGGGATGAATTTTATTTCCCCAGTCTGTTCATGCCTTCCAATATAAACGACGAGAAAAAAAAGGTAAAGACCAGTGCTAGTGAGAAAGGTGTTCATATCCCTGCCCCTGATCACACTCTTGCTAGCCCCAATGCTCCTTCCAAAAGAAAATCCCGCACCAAAGCAAATACACTTTTGAAAAAGAGAAAGACCCCCATCCTCAAAAGAAAGACCCCATCCAAAGGAAAGAGGGGATCAAAGTTTCTGAAACCCAAACGTTTCAGACCTTCCAAAGGAAGGCCTTCAAAGAAAAAGAGACCCGCAAGAGGTAAGAAGAGAAAGAGACCCACAAGAGGTAAGAAGGGAAAGAGACCCACAAGAGGTAAGAAGGGAAAGAGACCCACAAGAGGTAAGAAGGGAAAGAGACCCACAAGAGGTAAGAAGGGAAAGAGACCCACAAGAGGTAAGAAGGGAAAGAGACCCACAAGAGGTAAGAAGGGAAAGAGACCCACAAGAGGTAAGAAGGGAAAGAGACCCACAAGAGGTAAGAAGGGAAAGAGACCCACAAGAGGTAAGAAGGGAAAGAGACCCACAAGAGGTAAGAAGGGAAAGAGACCCACAAGAGGTAAGAAGGGAAAGAGACCCACAAGAGGTAAGAAGGGAAAGAGACCCACAAGAGGTAAGAAGGGAAAGAGACCCACAAGAGGTAAGAAGGGAAAGAGACCCACAAGAGGTAAGAAAGGAAAGAGACCCACAAGAGGTAAGAAGGGAAAGAGACCCACAAGAGGTAAGAAGGGTAAGAGACCCACAAGAGGTAAGAAGGGAAAGAGACCCACAAGAGGTAAGAAGGGAAAGAGACCCACAAGAGGTAAGAAGGGAAAGAGACCCACAAGAGGTAAGAAGGGAAAGAGACCCACAAGAGGTAAGAAGGGAAAGAGACCCACAAGAGGTAAGAAGGGAAAGAGACCCACAAGAGGTAAGAAGGTAAAGAGACCCACAAGAGGTAAAAAGGGAAAGAGACCCACAAGAGGTAAGAAGGGTAAGAGACCCACAAGAGGTAAGAAGGGAAAGAGACCCACAAGAGGTAAGAAGGGAAAGAGACCCACAAGAGGTAAGAAGGGAAAGAGACCCACAAGAGGTAAGAAGGGAAAGAGACCCACAAGAGGTAAAAAGGGAAAGAGACCCACAAGAGGTAAGAAAGGAAAAAGACCCACAAGAGGTAAGAAGGGAAAGAGACCCACAAGAGGTAAGAAGGGAAAGAGACCCACAAGAGGTAAAAAGGGAAAGAGACCCACAAGAGGTAAGAAGGGAAAGAGACCCACAAGAGGTAAGAAGGGAAAGAGACCCACAAGAGGTAAGAAGGGAAAGAGACCCACAAGAGGTAAGAAGGGAAAGAGACCCACAAGAGGTAAGAAGGGAAAGAGACCCACAAGAGGTAAGAAGGGAAAGAGACCCACAAGAGGTAAGAAGGGAAAGAGACCCACAAGAGGTAAGAAGGGAAAGAGACCCACAAGAGGTAAGAAGGGAAAGAGACCCACAAGAGGTAAGAAGGGAAAGAGACCCACAAGAGGTAAGAAGGGAAAGAGACCCACAAGAGGTAAGAAGGGAAAGAGACCCACAAGAGGTAAGAAGGGAAAGAGACCCACAAGAGGTAAGAAGGGAAAGAGACCCACAAGAGGTAAAAAGGGAAAGAGACCCACAAGAGGTAAGAAGGGAAAGAGACCCACAAGAGGTAAGAAGGGAAAGAGACCCACAAGAGGTAAGAAGGGAAAGAGACCCACAAGAGGTAAGAAGGGAAAGAGACCCACAAGAGGTAAAAAGGGAAAGAGACCCACAAGAGGTAAGAAAGGAAAGAGACCCACAAGAGGTAAGAAGGGAAAGAGACCCACAAGAGGTAAGAAGGGAAAGAGACCCACAAGAGGTAAGAAGGGAAAGAGACCCACAAGAGGTAAAAAGGGAAAGAGACCCACAAGAGGTAAGAAGGGTAAGAGACCCACAAGAGGTAAGAAGGGAAAGAGACCCACAAGAGGTAAGAAGGGAAAGAGACCCACAAGAGGTAAGAAGGGAAAGAGACCCACAAGAGGTAAGAAGGGAAAGAGACCCACAAGAGGTAAGAAGGGAAAGAGACCCACAAGAGGTAAGAAGGGAAAGAGACCCACAAGAGGTAAGAAGGGAAAGAGACCCACAAGAGGTAAGAAGGGAAAGAGACCCACAAGAGGTAAGAAGGGTAAGAGACCCACCAAGGGTAAGAGACCCACTAAGGGTAAGGGTAAGAGACCCACCAGAGGTAAGGGCAAGAGACCAACCAAGGGTAAAGGCAAGAGACCCTCCAGGGCTAAGAGACCAAGACCTTCCAGGAGGAGACCTTCCAGGGCAAAGAGACCAAGACCCTCCAGGGCAAAGAGACCAAAACCTTCCAGGAGGAGACCCTCCAGGGCAAAGAGACCCAAACCTTCCAGGAGGAGACCCTCCAGGGCAAAGAGACCAAGACCTTCCAGGAGGAGACCTTCCAGGGGTAATAAACCAAGACCTTCAAGAAGGAGACCTTCCAGGGGTAAGAGACCAAGACCTTCCAGAGCTAAGAAACCAAGACCTTCAAGAAGGAGACCTTCCAGGGGTAAGAGACCAAGACCTTCAAGAAGGAGACCTTCCAGGGGTAAGAGACCAAGACCTTCAAGAAGGAGACCTTCCAGGGGTAAGAGACCAAGACCTTCAAGAAGGAGACCTTCCAGGGGTAAGAGACCAAAACCTTCAAGAAGGAGACCTTCCAGGGGTAAGAGACCAAGACCTTCAAGAAGGAGACCATCCAGGGGTAAGAGACCAAGACCTTCCAGGGGTAAGAGACCAAGACCTTCCAGGAGGAGGCCTTCCAGGACAAGGAGACCAGACAAAGCAAAGTGCACTTGTCTCCACCCTGAGGTTGCTAAAACAACCACTCTCATCAAATCAACAAGTCTCTCTAAAACAACGGACCTCTCCAAGCCAACACCCTCATCTAAAATAACAGACATATCCAAGCCAACTTCCTCTAAACTCGCCAAGAAACTTGTCCTAAAAAAAAAAAAATTGATTGATGTAAAGAATCAGTCCGACAAACGTTTTCCCGTCTGTTTGCTACACATTCCCGCAGGTGATGGGCACAAACCAGTACAAGCAGTGGTTCGGGAGAAGGATGCCCTAAAGCTTATAAATAAGTCCCCTTTCTTCTTCAAAGCGACTAACAAGCAGGCAGTTGCTGTTGGTATTCGAAGCTTGATGGTCGAGTGCCCAGGGGGTGACATCTATCTGGCCTTCCACCCTCGTTAAATCTGATATGAATGGAAATTACATTATGATTTTTGATACTAGATAGGCTATGCTGTAATGCATTTGAAAATCGTTTCCCATCAGTGGGTGGATGAATGGTGCACCGTTAACACTAGTATTGCTCTATATCTGCAAATTGAGCTTTCACTGCCTATTCCTTCACTACTTCAGCTATCCATTATCTAATTGATATAATCTCTCAAACCACTCCCACAACCTTTTGCACATCTTCAATAATGTCGATCCATACAGTAAGCCCATTATCATGTATAGAAAGAATCTCCTTTCTGCCAAAGGAGGTAAGAAGCTATAGGAGGCGAGAAGCTACAAGTGTTCATCCCCCTTGCCCTCCCACTTGGGCCAAAGGGTTATTTGGGCTAGTTGTAGAACTCCAGACTGTCTAGACTCTAGCCGAACAGTCTCCAGTCTAGTTGACCGAAGCCGCGCAGATACTCGGACCCCTAAATGGGAGTCATGGTGATAGTGAGATCTGTTTCTTCGAAGGCTACATACAAGGGGACTGCTGGCTCACAGGCATGTACAGGCGACGGCGTGGCGGCGGCGGCGGCGGCGGGACAGCGGCAGGCGGCAGTTGCATAAAAAAAAGTTGCATAAAAAAAGTTGCATAAAAAAAAGTTGCATAAAAAAAAAGTTGCATAAAAAAAAATTAAAAAAAAAAAGTTACTTTAAAAAAAAATATATATAAAAAAGTTGCTTTAAAAAAAAAAGTTGCTTTAAAAAAAAAAGTTGCTTTAAAAAAAAAAAGTTGCTTAAAAAAAAAAGTTGCATAAAAAAAATTGCATAAAAAAAGTTGCATAAAAAAAATTGCATAAAAAAAAGTTGCATAAAAAAAAGTTGCATAAAAAAAAAAGTTGCATAAAAAAAACAAAGTTGCATAAAAAAAACAAAGTTGCATAATAATAAAAAAAAAGTTACTTAAAAAAAAAAGTTGCTAAAAAAAAAAAGTTGCTTAAAAAAAAAGTTGCATAAAAAAAAGTTGCATAAAAAAAAGTTGCATAATAAAAAGTTGCATAAAAAAAAGTTGCATAAAAAAAGTTACTTTAAAAAAAAAAGTTACTTTAAAAAAAAAAAAAGTTACTTTAAAAAAAAAAAGTTACTTAAAAAAAAAAGAAAAAAAGTTACTTTAAAAAAAAAAAGTTACTTTAAAAAAAAAAAGTTGCATAAAAAAAAAGTTACATTAAAAAAAAGTTGCATAAAAAAAAATTGCATAAAAAAAAAGTTTCATTAAAAAAAAGAGTGCATAAAAATAAAAAAATTACTTAAAAAAAAAATTACTTAAAAAAAAAGTTACTTAAAAAAATAAGTTACTTTAAAAAAAAAAAAGTTAATTTAAAAAACAATCAAAAAAAGTTACTTTAAAAAAAAAAAAAAAAGTTACTTAAAAAAAAAAAAAAAGTTACTTTAAACAATCTCCGACATACAACACATATTAAAACTACAAGTTAACCATAAAAGTATTGTATTATAAGTAAAATATGTATAAATACAGTTACTCCCGGTACGCAGGATTATACCAAATATATATATATGCATTATAAAAAAATAAAAATAATAATAATGATTAAAAAACGACGACGGCGGCGGCGGCGGCGGCGAAAAAAAAAAAAAAAAAAAAAAAAAGTTAATTATTACAAAAAAAAATAATTAATAAAAAAATTATTAAATAAACAATTAAAAAACTGATTATTAAAAAACGACGGCGGCGGCGGCGGCGGCGACTTAGATATACTTATTAATAAATTAGTGAACGAGAGCTGTAGGCTACTGTCCAGTGGTAATAGAGAGTGTGTTAACATTTCTGGAAAGGGTATGGTTGAAGAGGAAATATGTATATAGGGACGAGCAGGTTGTAAAGGATATAGAGGATACGTGAAAGTATAATGTGTGAACATGTATTCTTTGGTCCGGTTGGTTTGTTTTCTCTCCGCAGAGTCTGCATAGGGAAACGGTGAGAGCGCCGTTGCAAAGGCTACACCCGAACGCGGGTGGCTCTCTCACTCTCAGAGTCATCATTATTATGATCATCATCATCGACTGAGGAGAGTCTGAGCTGAGAGTGACTGAGACAGTCCAGCTGACTCCAGAGTCTAGACAGACAGACCTGACAACATTGAACACAACAAGAGAAGTCTAACTTAGTTTATTATAGCTATATTTACTACACCAAGAATACATTTGTAATATGGAAGAGACTGCTAAGAAACTGGAGATACAAGTGAGTGGTGTATGTTGTGATTTTTTATAGACTTCGTTTGTGTGTTTTTACTAGACCTCGTTAGTATTTTCTTTTATAGACATCGGTAGTGTGTGTGGATGCACTTGTGGTAAATATAAAAAGAAGTATACCAAAGAAGTAATGTTATTGCGTACGGTTTTAATACTTTCATTATTTAGACCATTTTAAGACTCTTTTCGGTAAAGAATTATCGTTTTGTAGCAGTGTTGCCAATTCCGACTAGGTTCCACCGTCCCAGTATTTTCCCCTGGTACTTTGTACTTCCCGGTAGTTTCCCCAGGTTAGGTCCCGGTAGTCTGCCCAGGTTAGGTCCCGGTAGTCTGATGTGGTCTAGGTCAGGTCAGGTAATGGGGCATTTGCGGAAGAAATGCCATAGAATGGTCTAAATAAGTGGGTAATGAAGATAGAAAAACTGTACGCAATAACGGTAATTCTTTCAATATTTACCTATTTTCTTCTATGGCATTTCATCCGCATTTCCAAGATATATTCAAATGGGGCATATTGAAATTAGCCTGACCTAACCTAAACTAGACCACAGCAGACTACCGGGACCTAACCTGGGCAAATTACAGGGAAATAACTGTGGTAAAGTTCAGGAAATGACCTGGGCATAAAACTGTGATCTAGCCAGATCTGGCAACACTGCTACAAGATGGTAATTCTTTCAATACGCACTATTATTTTTAAATAGACCTCAGTAACGTTAGTGCACTAGACCTTGTTTTTGTTTTTTTTTAAATTAATAAACAAAGTATTATTTTGTTGTTTTTTACTATGATGTTTCTTCGAAATGCCCCATTTCCAAGAAATTCAAATTACCTAACCTAACCTAGACCTGGGCAAAATACCGGGGCCTAACCATGGTTAGGAAATGAACAATGCCAGGCAATTCAAAGTTCCTCACACTCTTGTCAGAAATTATGTATCACGAGTGTACAAGTGTGAGGATGATTATGTTGTGTATTACCCTATATATATAATTGCACTACTATGGGTTTCAGGGCCCATGAATAATAATTTTTTGCAATTTATCTTCCAAAGTAATTGCTGTATCGGAATGGTTCTTTGGCACAGTGTACAGTCACAATCAAATATTCACCGACACTTTCCTTCCATCATGGAAATAAATCACTATTATATCAAAATATAATCATACATGTTTACTTTTTCTCCAGTTACTTCCACCAGGGGACACAGATATAAATTGGTTAAGCCTCGTACATCATTAGAGTGCAGACATAGATTTTTTAGTGTTAGATGCATCAACAGGTGGAACTCTTTGCCTGACTGGGTTGCTGAAGCAGATACTATAGAAGCATTTAAGAAGGGTCTGCATTCGAGTCTTGGGGAAACATTGTTTTTATTTCTGGACTAGGACTCCAATATTATGTACAGATACACAATTGATTATATATACTGTACACATATACAAACCAGTAATACACATATCTGCTCATGGCACACAACTCAGCTCACATTATTTGGTGGGCTGGCGTGCCAGCGGTTCTGGGCTACCAATAACCTATTGCCTTGATAGTATGGTAAAACATGACTAATATGACCAGGGGTAGCCAACCAGGTGAGTTAACCTTATGTCAACTCAACCCCCTCAATTATTATTATTATTATGAGGTGCTGCAAAATCATATACATTTTGTTCTTTATTACCAAGGACCGGGACAAATTACTGGATCTCAGCCGGATGTGGCAATACTGCTACAAAGTGACAATATACTAGATAAATACTTGGCCAAAGACCTTTAGAGACAAAGCTGTTACTTATATGCAGGTAATAAAAATTATAATATTTTTCAGTTTGAGAAAGCTGAGAGTGAGCTGAATATCTTATCCCTTAAAGTTGACCAGGGGTACTCTTGTCTCGCCGGGGTACAGAAGATTCAATCAAAAGTGAGTTGCTTATTATTTGTAATATTGATGTATTCAGAATCAGTAATAATGAACTTCCATGACAGTCAAGCTAATATGCTGGCATGTTTACGGATTACAGTACATTACTAATGATTCTCTTAAATATTTCCATATACTGTAGGCCTATTATGTTTTACAGTAATCGGAGGATCTGACCATTATTTCACATGAAAATGCTTTGTTATGCCATTTTCCCATATGGGGGTTCCATGGGAATCTGAAGTTTTGGATGGGGAAAAACAGCAATATGGAGCTTCTTGGAATAAGATTTAAGTAAAAACTGAATTATAAATCAACACCAGGAAAACACATTGGTCAACTAGGGGCATATCATGTCACATTACATACCAACCTAACCTAACCTAGTATCCTCCAGGACTCTACAACACCTCCTAAGGTTGCATACACACCAAGCGAGTCGCGTCAAGTCAGTGTACGTCAATTGGTGCGAGTCAAAACACAAAATCTCCGTTCACACCAACAGTGTCAGCCCGAGTCAAGTCAGTACTCTGTTTACTCAGTGGTTTGCCAAATTTCAAGAACAATGGACCCATTTTCAGTTGGTGAGGCAGGTAGCTGCCTTGTAGATGTAAGATAACCCCAATCTAAATGCATGAACTGAACACCAAAAGGCCAGATTTTGGAAACTTCAGTCATTTATTCCCAGACTTGCTGAACCATCCAGAAAAATTCTACGAATCCTTTAAGATGACTAGTGAATACTTGAATAAGGTGGTGGACTTGGCAGGATCTTCCATAAAGAAAAGGAACACTAATTACAGGAGTGCTGTTGGAGTTGAAGAAATAATGACAATTTTTTTAAGGTAAGAAGTGTCTTATTGAAAATTCCAACAATAAGCATGTGTGTAGGGCAATAATGAATAAAAGAAACATGGTAATAGTTCATTTATTCCTGTTGGTAAGTGAAAATGCAATTGATAAACAAGAAATTCACCACCGTGGACTCGCTGTGACTGACACAGAAATGGGTCTGGCGCCATCGGTGACTCGACGCGACGCATCCGGTGTGAACGGCTTTGCCTTACTTCCATATGATTTAATGTTAACTGCGGGTGGCGAATAATGACGCATCGTGACGTACACTGACTTGATATGACGCGACTCGACGCGACTCGCTTGGTGTGAATGCACCCTAAAAGCGATGATGGAGGTGTAGAACTCCAAAACAACTAGGGCTGGGCAAGAATCAGTTCCAGAACAGGTTCTAGCGATTATTGATGATTTACCTTGGAATCGATTCTCACCTACAGAACCGGTACCAATAGTAGTGTTGTGTGCCTGCATGGCTTATTTTTTTTTAATAAAGCTATGACTTGGTAAATTAGTAATACATATTATTTTTCCTAAAAAATAAAGATTGATATTAAAAAGACTTATTCCAAAAAAAAATATTTAATGCACTTGCTGTCCTTCCTAGTCAACAAATTAAGACTTTCTTAAGAACCTGTTCTAGAACTGCTTCCAGCAGTTCCTTTCGTATTGAGAACCATCGGTTCCAGATTTAACTATTCTTGACCAGCTCTAACAACACTATGATTAACTTCCATAGTGATCACATATCTGCATCAGTAATACTGTAATACATTTTTAGGAGGATGTCCTATGGTGCGAAGTTTAGTGCTTTCGTTTTACAACTAAGAGATCTCTGGATTTGCTATCCAGGCAGGATAGAGGTGAATGAAATCCATTGTTCCTATGAGCAGTACAGTATTAAAATATGTGAGGGTAGTTGGCCACACCCACACAAATATAATATATTATGATCTTCACATTATTATGGTTAAGTGAATATATTATTCATTTAGCACTGTGAAATTGCTCTGCTTGAAGCCATGAAAGAGTCACAGATACTTAATTTTGACATCCATTGCAGCCACCATGTGAGCTAGTGAGCCAAGTGCGAGCCCTGAGGAAGGAGAAGGACCAGATGAGGACTGAGGTTGAGGCTCTCGTCCAGCAGCAGAATGAGCTCATGACATCCCTGAAAACCCAAGTTGAAACACTCTGTTCCCAGTTTGATGAGCTCACGAACACCATTGGACCAGCTGCACTCCAGGACGAGAAGGAGGAAAGGAAGAGCAGAGGTGGTGACTAGGTGCTATGTAAGTTTACTTTTTTCCTATATTATTTTACCTGATGAGGTGTAAGCAATGTTCATGAGGTCAGTCATGTTGTTTGTAAATTGGAGGCTACTGATTATGCCCAACTGGACCAGAAAACAATTGGCCCAAGTATCACTTAGGCAATATATTTCTTGGAATGAATTTATGTAATCACTAGCCTCTAGTTGCTGACAGTCACATAATAGTTTTTAATTTTGTTTGATATATCAAAGAAATTCTTCTCTATATAGAAGGGAGTTATCATGGTCCTTGGGGTAGGGGGCCTGTATTGAGTATGGCCCACGGACCGGCTGGATGCGGGAGGGGGAGTTTGACCTGTAGTGAAGTGGCAGAGGTAAACCAGCTTTTGCTATGGATGCAAACGTAGGTGTACCCTTTTTAGTTCCACAAGGAGATGCTGCTGTTGTACTGTGGGGTTTGCTCCCTCCTCCAATGGGGATTGGGAGGTTGAGATGTGGAGTGTGGGGAGGGGGGAGTTCTATGTTTGGGCATTTGTATTTCGGAGGGTGTGCGACGTGACGGGGCTACCTCCAGCGTGGAGATGAAGGCCTGGTATATATGTGTATGTATTTCCTATAAAATGTATTTACTAAAAATCAGTTTTCAGTTGATGTGGCTTGTTCCTTTTAAGCTAACCGGTACTGTTTTGCATATCATAAACAATTATACCAGGGCAACTTCATTTCCTTCATTTCCTCTGTTGCTGTAGCTTTCTTGCTTTTGCTTGTTAAGCATGTCAGTAGCAATAGAAGTTAATTTTCTTCTCTTGCTGTGGATTGCTTTCATTTGGTCTGTGCTTGGCAAAAGTGAGTTGCAAAGGGAGCTCCTCTTACTCATTTATTTCTGCTTTGAAAATATTTGGATGTCAGAGCTGTACAGTAATAAACACATTATGCAGGATTTGAATAATCATTAAATGATCTATTTTCTTGTTATGGTACTCTATAAGGACATTAAGTGAATTCTCAGGTTTTCCTCATCCAGGTGAGCTTTGATATGATTTGTTGGTTTGGCTTGTCTGGGTATTGGTCAAGTCCTGCATAATTACCAAAGTAATTGTTTACTGAGCTTGTATCTTCTTGTTTCAGATTGTGTTCCGTGGGGCCTTTTAGCAAGACACTGAGAGAAGAGACTCCCTATAAAGTTCTAAGTAGGAACATTCAGCAAAAATATAGCAATCTTACTCTAAAATGAAGAGTGTATGAACAATAGCAGCACAGTTTTAGACATGAGTATAATATAATGTGAAAGTGAAGTTGGAAAGTGGTAGGCATGAGCATATCAAAATGGCTGAGGAGCGTAATTTTCGAGTACAATTCTACGAGAAGGTGGGCCTGCGTGAGCTTGAGGAAAGACGTGCACTTGAAGCATTATTGAGGGAGGAACCAGTGGATGGGCGACGACTGAGTGTTTGGTGCCGCCGGTGTGTGGTTCCCTGGGGCTGGCGGTCACTTGTATGGCGGCTGCTGTTGGCAGTTACACCGCGTCACCCTGAGGCTCAACAGTATGTACGACTTCAGCAGACTCTTACATATCAAGAACTTTGGCGCACAGTTAAGAGTCTACGACTTCATCACCCTCCTCCCCATGTTCCTGCTCACCTCCTGCACTACTCTGACCACCCACGTACCAATGGTGTAGGTGATCACTATGCATCAGATAATCCCCAGCCACATCACTATGTCTTAATGTGGCTGGTCAGTGAGGCAAAGTTGTTACATAACACTAGACAGCAGCTAGAGCAACAGGAATGCCGCCAATTTTTAGCAATTACACGGAGAATGACGAGCTTTTACCAGGATCCTGTGGAGGTGTTGCATGTGAGTCTGGCGCTGTTTGACCTGATACGACGGAACCGTGGGATTGTAATGGAGGCCTTGGCAGAGGCAACTGGGCATTTGCGACGAGAAAACCAAACGTTACATCAACATCTCTTGACCACAGGGCTCTTCTCAGCCGACTTACTTACTGATGTGTGTCTAGGGCTTTTTTATGAGATTTTGCCTGATGCTGCTGCAGGAAAAGTGATTGATAAGGTGGTGACTGGGGCAGTAGCAGTGTTAGGATGCGTTATGGTGGCCCTCTTGTTACACCTCCGGCAATCCCTGTTTACTGTTAACACTGTCGAGGGTGTTAGTTGCATCATTGCTCACATACGTCCTAGTGAAGCCGAGACAGTGGTGGCTGCTGCCCTTGATCATTGGGCCAGACTTGGCCACCCCAGACGCCCATAACCACTTACGTTGGCTAAAGGGACGGTACATATTGTTCTATATCACTTTGAAAGGATTGATTGCTGAACTGAACTAGGACATGTGAGTCATGGTCAGGTCCCAGATAATATTACAATACCCTAGGTACCCTCACACTAGCTGTGAGATCATGAAAGCATTAAGGTTGATATGCATTGTGTGTGCAACATTTTTCTATGTACTATAGATTGAAGTCAGAATTATTCTGTACATTCATATCTTGTACTGAAATTTGTTCTGTTACATTGGCATTTTAGTAAAAAAATTCTACATGTATCATTACACGTGCATACTGTAATATAATACAGTATTATGCACGTAAAGAGTGTATAACTTTTATAACAGATTTGTGTGATATTCTGAAAGTGTTATATATAATATTTCCCTTGTAATTAATATGCGTGGTGTACCTTAACTGTGAAACTTTGTACTGTACTGCCAAATAAAAAGTTTATCTTTTTTTTTTTTTTTTTGATTAAGAGAAACAATAGGATTACATAGCATCACTATGCTATACTATTACAATGAGAAATAGCACCAACCCCTATAACTTTACTATATAATTTTTCAAGTAGGAAGAGATTGTAAGTGAAATGGTTGTTCAATGAAGTTTATTTACTGTATATACGGTACTGTAATGCTGAGATCCAGTCATTACAGAACTGGCATGCTAGAATCATGAATTTGAATAAGAATAATACCCTCCCTAACAGGAACACCCCATGCATTATCCCTCAACCTCTTAACATAGGTTGCCTAAGAAACATCTAACTGACCACTTGGTCTGTGATGGCTTAAAGTGGCGCTAATAATAAGTCATGGATTTAAGTTATATCTATCCTCCTCCTCTCCAGCAACTTCATAACAGTCATGGATTTTAGTTATACTGTACTGTTTGTGTCCTGTTGTTTTTACTACTGTGTACATGTATTAATTTATAGTTTTCATTAAGGGGGAGGTGAATCGTAATTGTTGTCTGTGATTAGATAGAAAAAAAACAATCTGAGAAATGAATAAACTGTACAGTTTCCTGCAGTTTTGTTCATGTTGTATATTCATAGTTTTTATGTAATATGTAGTCACGGTATCAATAGTCATTTTCTTGTAGGATTATGAAGTAACTTAGAATGGATGTAAAGTGGAAGTTGTATGAAGGGATAGCAGTGCCCACTGCACTGTATGGAGCGGAAACATGGAATATGGGAGAAAGTTGAATGTAGTAGAGATGAGATGTCTGAGGAGCATGTTTAGTTGACTCGAATGGACAGAGTCAGGAATGAGGAAATAAGGAGGAGAACAATGAGAGAATTATAAGGTAGTGCAGAACAGTGTGTTAAGATGGTGTGGACATGAGGAGAAAATGGTTGAAAATAGAATGGTAAAAAGGATAGGGAGCTCAGGAATGGGAGGTGTAAGGAGGAGAGGAAGGCCACAGAAGAGATAAATGGACACTGTGAATGGAGCTCTGAGTGGAAGAGGTATAGTATACCTGTGGAGCAAGGCAGAATGATTGCGCATGACAGAAATGAGTGGAGGAGGGTGGTGAATGCTTGAAGAGTGGATGCGGCTTCACGGTCCTTGGTGGAGGGGCCTACATTGAGTGTGGCCCTTGGACCAGCTGGATCTGGGAGAGGGAGTTTTCCCAGTAGTGATGTGGCAGGGATAAACCAGCTTTTGCTGTCGGACCTTGCTATGGATGCAAACATAGCTGTACCCCATGTAGTCCCACAAGGAGATACGCTTGTGCAGTGGGGGGTTGCTCCCTCCTCCAATGGGGATTGGGGGCATTTGTGTTTCGGAGGGTCTGCGAACGTGACGGGGCTATACCTCCAGTGTGGAGATGAAGGCCTGGTATAGTATATATATGTATATATAATAGAATATAGAGATTCCATACATATCTGTCACTTGTAGTCCCCATTATTGTAGAAGAACACAAGAATAACAAGAAATCATAAATAAATATATATAGATACATGTGTACCCTATATGAAAGATCAAGCTACATTATAATCCATTGCCTAGCTCGTGCAGAATTAATTTCCATTTCTCGTTCCATCCCTTCATCAGGATTGCATTACTTTCATTGTTCACTTTTTTTTTTTCTCTATATTGAAACATTGACGACCAAAAGTAGGAAGCGTCCCCCACTCACTGCGAAAGAAAGTGAAAGAGGTTCAAAATTATGTCCAGTTTCATTTGTTCTGTAAAGGTGTTTCAGGAAATAGCGCAATGTCTTGCCTCTCATAAGAACTTGAACTCTCGATAAATTTTATGCCAAGAGGCGAGTTAGTAATAAGGTGCTATATACGTCAAGATGATGTTATACAAGAGCATAATGCCTTCCTCCTCGCCAATTATTGAGGGCAGCTGGGTGTGAAATTAGAACGAGTGAAAGGCGGTGCGAGGAAGTGAATTACGCCATCCCGGAAGAGTGGAATTTTGGACAAACGAGGACAGACTGACGAAAGAAGAAAAAGGATGGTTGTGCATGGGAGGATGAAGGAAAGAGAAAAAGGTAGGGTCGTTGGACGAAAGAGTACAAAGTATATACAAAAGAGCTGGAGGAAATGGTGTCAAAAGTAGAGATGAGGAACGAGAAATATGGTGGAGGAAAGAGTTTAGAGTGAATTAAGGAAAGAACTGGAAGGATGGGTATATGAGTCATTAGAATGTCTCTAAATACTCCAACTATGCCTCGATACAAATCCCCCATTAATACTATTGAGGGCATCTGTTTTCCGACATAGTTAGGAAGAATCTATAGCTTAGATGTACTGGAAAGAAACAGAATATGGAGATCAGAATTAAATTTCAAGTTGATTTGGAGGGCTACTCCTTCCTCCTAATTACTAATAAAATGAAACAGATAACTTCAGCAAAAACGAGAAAGGAGATTTGTTTTCTTGCATTGTTCAGAGAGTTACAGGTATGTTACGCATAAGTTGACTCCAATTCTACCACAGCAAACTACACTCTTAATTAAATAAAACCCCTGTATGTAATAAATGTGATAGATAGGCAGTTCATACATTATTCCAAACAAAATGTGTCACAAAACAACACTACTTACACTATAATACACTAATATATATAAACTGAGGAAGTGTGTTTCATGACAAAGTTTGGAGGAAGCAGCAGCAGCGCTCTAGAGTCAAGTTTGCCGACAACACCACCAACAGGCTTCAGATCGCAATCGCATACACAAGGTATATACATATATATATATTTTGGTATAGTATAAAAAAATAAAAAAAAATGGGAGGTGATACGGGTAGGACTTGGCGAGGGAGAAAAGCGGATGAAGCGGTGTGGAAAAAATATTGAATTGCACCGTAAATTATGTTGGGTTCGTGTTTGTGACCTTGTTAGATATGGAAATTCCGTATGGGACAGTTCTAGCCATATAATTATATGTTCGTGTAGTTCCTTGCTATAATTACCACATTTTAAGAACATTGTATATGTACGTAAATAGTTTAAATCATCTACATGACAGGTACCCTGTTTCTTGGAATAGTTTCGAGGAATTAAGGACTTCAAAATTGTTATAATTGTATCAACCCCTTAATTAAAGTCTGTGGTACATTAAACATGCCTGAATAAAGAGGTCACAGAGAAGAATGAAAATACAACAACAACTACAACAACACCAGCAGCAGCAGTCTGTTGTTATAATAATAATAATAATAATAATAATAATTATTATTATTATTATTATTATTATTATTATTATTATTATTATTATTGTTAATTTTGCTCTCAAAACTTACTACGCTGACCCTATAACTCACTAACAGAGAAAACGGTTCCTATAGATTTATAAATGGAGAATATACTAGACATAAACGAAGTGACTCCCATCCTGTTGTCCCTTTTATTAATATTGTTACCATGCATTGTTTTCCTCTATTTCTTTTTTTACTGTTATTAATTTCAACAAGTCTCTTCCATCACTATCCATCCATTTATAAATCCTAACTTCATGACTATCTGCTGGCTGGCCTTTAGTGGGAACGTACCCACATTTGGTGCTGGAGTTTGTACTAAAGAGATAAATATGGAACTTGGAAAAAAAATGAACGTACATAAAAAACTTGTGAGAAAATAAATAAATAAATAGAGCCATGCACTCCCTTCTTCACAGTGACATTTATCTGATGCTTCACTTCATTTTCCATCCCGGACGGCGTTTGTTTATTCCCTCGTCTCGTGTCTCGGCGTCCAGTGTGAGATAAGCTCCGTTTTTCTCTTCCCAGGGCGACTGTTCTCTACATGTAGGAGACGGTTAAAGTTGTTCTCTGGTTTAGCTCTCCCGCTCCTCTCTCTCTACCAACCTTGAACATTTCTCCTGGCTTTATTATATAGATACGAAACATATATATTAGTTGTTTTTTTTCGTTTCCCAAGATCGTTGTACAGTACCTTCGAAAGCAAAAGTTCTCTCGACTAGCTCTTTCGCCCCCCTCTCTAAACACACATTGAAAATACCTCGTGGTTTTGCAATATAAATAGGTAGATATTTTTGTTTATTTTTTCGTTTCCTAGGGTGATTGTTGTGTACACCGTTGAAGGCAAAAGTTCTCTCTTCTAGCTCTGCCATCCCTTTCTCTACCAGCCTTGAAAATATTACGTGGTTTTGTAATATAGATAGATAGATAGATTATATTCGTGTTACTCTTCCCAGGGTGATTGTTCCACTTATCCTTTACCGCCGAGAGCAATTGTTCTGTAGTCCAGTTTTCACGTCCTATGGTGCACAAAAGGTCTCATTGCCTCAGCCAGCCACAATGACTGAATTACCTGGGGTTTGAAACTTTGAATGATTGCTATGGCGCTATTTATACAAACAAGTTTATACATACTGTACTGGTACTTGTAAGACGCTATTTAGAGGAGGCGACTGGTATTGGTATATTGCACTATAGTTTAGCATCAGAATCCAAGATGAAGAGGAATGAGTTAGTTCGACCAAATATACAATCACAATCTATATTAAGCGACCCTGTGTTGTAGTCTGAAAGTTGGAGAATAATTAGTCCTTCAAATATCGCCACGAAACACCACCTATAGAGAAGGAGCTTGTTTCGTGTCATGGATAGGATGAATCAGAAGTCTCCAATTTTATACACGATCACATGGTCCTTAAGCGAGCAGTTTATGTTGACGTTTGGAATCATCTATATGACATCATACCAGTGAACACATTTACAAGGCTTAACCTGTCTCACACTTGGTGGATCTCGTTTAATACTCCATCAGGTTATTGGAAACAAACCTGGATACTTATTATGACTGGTGACTGTAGATCTAAGTTACCCTAATGATGTAGTGTGTAGTCCCTCCTGGTGAGAAACAAAAAAGATGCCCCATAGCCTGAGAGAGTTTGGTAATAGTACAGTAAGTCGACCCATGCAGAATACCAAGTGGATTGTGCCCCTTCCCCTTCCCCTAACCAGCCACCATACAGCAGCTGCGGGGGGAGTGGGGAAGGGGCATCGCTTTGGGGGGGGGGGAGGAGGAGGAGGAGGGGGAGGAAAACAAGGGTACCAATATGGCGGATTTACTACGACACATGCATGTAAATTTTCGAGGCTTGGGAGTATTTCTTGGAGCATAAGAAAGTGAAAACATTAATACCAGTAATTTGTATGCACGAATGCCATCCTTATCTACAACGTTTTTCTTCCCCCCTTAAAGAAAATTACAAAAATGCAACATTTTTTCACTTCTAAATGTGTACCAAACTGGTTATATGAAAGAGGGAGGGGAGGGGAGAGGAAAGGAAAGGAGGGGAAAGAATGGGAGGGGAGAGAAAAAGAAAGGAGGGGAGAGGAGGGGAGGGAAGAGAATAGGAGGGGATGTGTGGAGAGAAGTGGAGGAGAGGACGGAAGGGGGGGGGAGAGGTCCTGACAAAAATGAGATTACCCACGCCTGGTTTCCTATTCACACTAAAAAAAAAAAAAAAAATGTGGTTGTGAATGTTTACATCTGCCTCAATGACTAGTTAGTTAGGCGGGTTTGTGGTGTTGGTATTCACTGTGTGTACATATTATTTTATTTCACTAGGGCTGTTCATTCATACGCTGTGAATAACACCCTCCATCCTCCCTTTTGTTTCATATAATATAATTTCCAGTTGCTAATTCCAGTATTTGTTTCGGGGGTATACGGTGTCACCAATCACTATAGCTTTTCACGTGGAATTATTATATAGAGTTCATCTGACTATTCGTGATTTCATAAATGTTTTTGAATTGCTGTCAAAGTTTGGTAGCTACGTTTTGGGGAGAAGCCCTTTTTGATAAGTTGGAGGGAGGGCTACTAATTCCTCCAAACTGTCCCAGGAAACAAAAGTAATCACCTCAATGACACTAATAGCAGGATATTCTGTTTCGTGACATAGTTTGGAGAAATCACCAGAGCTCCAATTTACCTTCAATAATTTCTCTCATTACGTAATAACCCTTTCATTACTAGTGTTTTTTTTTTTACTTCATTATTGTATCATATCATTTGGAGTTAGTCAAAGTAAATACGTCACAGCAAAACAACCAACAACAGAATTAACAAGATAGCTTATAGCCTTCTGAGAGACCGTAGTATTTGTCTTTGTTAAGTAAAATAGCTTATGGTTGGATGGAATTAAATACTTTGAGGTTTGATAGAATATAAGAATAGCTTCGGGTTGAATGGTATAAAATAGCTTAGGGTTTGGTCATCAAAATATTAGCTCGGGGTTGAATGGAATAAAATAGCTTACGGTTAGTCAGAATATTATAGCTTAGAGAAGGTGGGAATTTAATTGAAGAAAAAAAAAAAAAAAAAAAAACATACACGACCAAGACCTACACCAACACCACACCAAAAGAGAAAAAACAGAGAGAGAGAGAGAGAGAGAGAGAGAGAGAGAGAGAGAGAGAGAGAGAGAGAGAGAGAGAGAGAGAGAGAGAGAGAGAGAGAGAGAGAGAGAGAGAGAGAGAGAGAGAGAGAGAATAAAAATATACATAGGAAAATAATATATAAGGTGGGAAAAGACAGCTACAGCATTGGTCTCTTGGGTGTGATTGGTCTGTCAGTCGGTCTGGTCTGGTGTGGTCAGAGGAATGTTGAAGATTATTTGGTGGGGTGTGGTGTGGTGTTGTTTAGTATGTTGTGGTGTGGTGTGGTTTAGTGTGGTGTGTTGTGGTGTGGTGAAATGTGATGTGGTGTGGTGTGGTGTGGTGTTGTTTAGTGTGTTGTGTTGTGGTGTGGTTTAGTGTGGTGTGTTGTGGTGTGGTGAAATGTGATGTGGTGTGGTGTGGTGTGGTGTTGTTTAGTGTGTTGTGTTGTGGTGTGTTGTGGTGTGGTGAGTGGTGAAGTGTGGTGAGTGGTGAAGTGTGGTTTGGTGTGGTGCAGTCTGGTCTGGTGAGGGGAAAGTTCTTAGAGAGAGATGGGACGGACAGCAAGCAAGAAGGATATGGAAGGAATGGAGGAGAGAGAGAGAGAGAGAGAGAGAGAGAGAGAGAGAGAGAGAGAGAGAGAGAGAGAGAGACTACACGCCTGGCAGATAAACAAACAGTGAAAGAAAACGAGGAGAGCAAGACATATAAGAAGGGGAAAAATGGTGAGGCGTGTGTGTGTGGCTGGTGAGGATTACAACAGACAAATTGGCCTCTCAGCGCACAGGGAGGGAGGAAAGGAAGGGGAACGAGAGAAGGAGGTGGAGGGAGGGGAGAAGGAGGTGGAGGGAGGGGAGAGAGAGGAATAAGGGGGGAAGGGGAGAAGAATATGGGAGAGAGGAAAAGGGAGAGGGAAGTGGAGGGATTAATTGGGGGATGGGAGAGGGAGTAGAAGGAAGGAGGCGACGAGAGAGAGAAGGAGGTGAGGGAAGGTAAAGTGGGAGATAGGTAGAGGGAGAATAAAGGGAAGGGGGAGGGGGGAGAGAGGAGAGGGAGGTGAGGAGGTGGAGGAAAGAAGAGGGAGGAGGAAAGGGAGGGACGGGGAAGGGGGAGACGAGGGAGGAGTGCCACTTTGGGAGTGGATAGGAATGGGAGGGAGAAGGCGTGGTTTTTTTTTGGGAGGGAATGGAAGGGGGATGGACAGAGGGAGGAGGGAAGCGATGGGATAGAAGGAGAGGAGAGAGAAGGTGTCTATCTTATTATTTGGTGGTAAATGGAGTTGAGAAGATAGAGAGAATAGGAAGGAGATGGAGAGGGGGGAGGGTAGAAATAGGACGAAAAGGGAAGGGGGAAATGAGGGGAAGGGGGAAATGAGGGGAAGGGAGAAATGAGGGGAAAGGGGAAATGAGGGGAAAGGGAAGGGGGAAATGAGGGGAAAAGGAAGGGGGAAATAAGGGGAAAGTGAAGGGGAAGAAGTTAAAGAGAAAGGGGAATTAAAAGATAAGGAGAAAAAGTTTCGAAGAAGGAAAGGAAACGAAGGTGGAGAAAAAGTACAAAAAAAAATAGAATGTAAGGACAAGGAAAAATTGAGGACCAGGTATAAGTAAGAAGGCAAGGGATGAGGAGAGTGAGGAGAGGTGGAAGAAGATGAGGGTCGGAAAGTCCTCATCATTAGCTGCACAATTTTATCATTCCCTCATTTCTTGCCGCTACTAATTTTTCTGTTTATGGTTTCCTTCGTGGGATTTTCTCTTCATTTCTTTTTGAGGGACACAAGTTTTGCAATTCATGTAGTGAGAAAATGAACTTTATAATAAATTAGGTATGTATATATTTACTTCGTTGTATTTTCATTTTTTTTTTCGACGAGTTGCAGTTGAATGGATTATTTTTTTTAATCGTCCTTAAGATGTCTCAAAGTATTATTTAGTGATTAGTGTGTGTGTGTGTGTGTGTGTGTGTGTGTGTGTGTGTGTGTGTGTGTGTGTGTGTGTGTGTGTGTGTGTGTAATAAATCTCTTTCCTCCATTATCATTTTCCCACTTCTTTCTCCTTTTCCACTTTCCAAAAATTACCTCCTTCTCTCTCCTTACATTTCCGTCCTCATTCTTTCCTTTATTTCCTTCGCCATTTCATTTCACCCTCCCACATCCTCCTTCTATCTCTCTTCTTCCTCCTTCTCCTTCTTGTTCTTTTTAAAATTTTACCCCTCCTCCTCCCTCCTACACACTCCTCCCTTCATCCGACATTTTCCTTCATCTCTCCACCTATCTCTCTCCCTACCTCTTCCCTCCTACACTCCTCCCTTCATCCAACATTTTCCTCCATCTCTCCACTTATCTCTCTCCCTACCTCCTCCCTCCTGCCCACATCCGGACTGGCAAAGAAGCGGCTAATTACGAAGTTTATATATATTTCTGCATATCATTATACAGTTGGCAAGAGGACTCACTCGGCTTGGGGCTGTGTGTGTGTGTGTGTGTGTGTGTGTGTGTGTGTGTGTGTGTGTGTGTGTGTGTGTGTGTGTGTGTGGGTGTGGGTGTGTTTTGTTAGTTTTTTCGTATGTTTGTTCATAAATGTGTTTGTGTGTGATCATATATGACTTCATCTATCTATTTATGAAAAAAATCAACTATTTATTCATTTACGTATCTATCTATCATATACAGTAGGCTACAGTACTTTATCTATATATGTATTTACCTATAGTTGGCCACGTGTGTCTAGCAGAATATATTATGGCACAGGAGTATTGCCAAGAAATACACACACACACACACACACACATGGACACACACACACACACACACACACACACACACACACACACACACACACACACACACACACACACACACACACACACACACACACACACACACACACACACACACACACACACACACACATATGGACACACACACATATGGACACACACACATATGGACACACAGACACACACACACACATATATATAAAGACACACACACACACACACACACACACACACACACACACACACACACACACACAGGCCTAATCCTCCACCCACCCACCAGTCTCCAGGAAGCCACACCATTTGCATCTGTGATTGGCTCAGACCAACGTCTTAATTAATCAAACGCTAATGGAGTATGTAGTGTGTCTGTCTCTCTGTATGTCCCTATAGGTCTCTAGCTTTCTTTCTATAGGTGTCTCTTACTTTTATCTTTTTGTCTGTCTGTCTGTCTGTCTGTCTGTCTGTGTGATTGTCTGTCAGTTTGTCTGTGTGATTGTCTATCTGTGTGTCTGTGTGATTGTCTATATGTGTGTCTGTCTGTTTTTTTGTCTGTCAGTCTGGTTGTCTGTCAGTCTGGTTGTCTGTCTGTCTGTCTGGTTGTCTGTCTGTATGTCTGTCAGGCCTAATCCCTCACACCGAGCCACAAAATAAGTCCCTCTAATTAGTCCAAAACAAGGCACTCATGAGGGGAGAAGAAGGGGGATGGGAAGGGGAGAAGAAGGGGGATGGGAAGGGGAGAAGAAGGGGGATGGGAAGGGGGAGAAGAAGGGGGATGGGAAGGGGAGAAGAAGGGGGATGGGAAGGGGAGAGATGGGGGGATGGGAAGGGGGAGGATGGGGGAAAGTGGAATGGAAGGATGGATACGAGAGAGAGGGGAGAAGAGGAAGGGAGAGAATAAACTCAAGAATGTACAGTAAAAGTGTTAGGGAGAAGGAGGAGTAAAGGATGGATAGGAGAGGGATTGAAGGATGGATAGGAGAGGGATTGAAGGATGGATAGGAGAGGGATTGAAGCCTCCTTATTGATTTTTATTTTCTTCTTTTTTTAATCCCTTCTCTCTTCTTCTTTCCTAATTTTCCGTTTTTCTCATTCATTCAATCATCCTTTATTTCCTCCTTACCCTGTCATACTCCTCTTAATTTGTTGACTATTTTACTTATTCTCTCTCTCTCTCTCTCTCTCTCTCTCTCTCTCTCTCTCTCTCTCTCTCTCTCTCTCTCTCTCTCTCTCTCTCTCTCTTTCAACATTTTCCTCTTCCTTCTTTCCCTACCCCTCTTCTTTCTTTCCCTACCCCTCTTCCTTCCTTCTTTCCCTTTCCCAATATCTTCCTCTTCCTTCTCGACGCACAAAATTCCAAGATGGCTGGGCTGACTGACTGACTCTCTCTCTGCCTCAACACCCTCCATTGAGTCGCTTTCCCGCCCAAATCATCAAGGCGTTTCAGACTCCCTTTTGTGTGAGTTGGAACCCTCCTTTGTAGCGCCGGATCCCAGGCACTCTATGGCATCGCTGCTCCATTTTCACAGCCACACAACTCGATCCTTATAATTTTTGTCTCCGTTGAAAATATCTCTTGGTATTTTCTTGAGTTGAAATTTACGCTTTTGTGTTCTTATTTTGTATTCTTATTCTTATTTTGTATTCTACGGATTCCTCCTGACTGTACTACCAAACAAACAAACTTATTCAACACTGGATTATTATTATTATTATTATTATTATTATTATTATTATTATTATTATTATTATTATTATTATTATTATTATTATTATTATTATTATTATTGTTAATATTTTTGTTGTTGCACTGTTTGGAGTGCCATGTAGCCTCATATATTCTAACCACATCACTGGCCTCTTAATTAAAGACGACACTGATGGGAAATGAATGTGGGTGAGATATGATTCAACCCAAATTGTCTGTGGTTAAAATAAGGCACATTAAGGTGGTAATTCTTTTTTGGTGCATTGGAGTGCCTTGATTCCTCCAAAGTATGCTAGGAAACAGGACCATAGGAGTAAAAATAATGGTGTTCTGTTGCTTGGAATAGTTTGCTCCAGATTCACCAACACAGAACTTCCCCCTTAAAACTGCTTAAAGTTGTCCAGAAAAAAAAAACACAACAGAAAATTAGACGACACTGCCATTTCAAAAGAAGATATTCCGTGACCATCAAATCTTTTTCAGTTGCCTTCCTGCTCCTGACACACACACACACACACACACACACACACACACACACACTCTACGTTGATGTCATCTTTATAAACAACTCTGGTCACGTGATATTTATAGATACTACAAGTCACATGACCCAACCTCAACACTGCCAACAGATCGGTGGTGCTATTGACAACAAGATCCCGGTATAGGTTTGAGAGAGTAACCTGCCGTCTAGAAAGAGATGCACAAAACTATCCACCCTCCACCATATAATTCTTATTGCAACTCTAACGAAAGACCCGGTAGGTTTGAGGGAGTAACCTGCCGTCTAGAAAGGATGCACAAGACTCTCCACATTCCATAATATAATTCTGATTGGAACTCTAACGAAGACTTTACTGTACAAAAAAAAAAAAAAAAAAAAAAAAAAATGTGAGATGATGTATATAAACGAATTGATGACTAGGCTACTAATTTCTTCAAACTGCTAAAAAAACAAAACTTATACAGTAAGTGTCTATTTCATGGCAGGGTTTCGAGGGATCTGGAGTCTCCAATTTCGTCGACAATTTAAAAGATAGAATAACAGATAACTCCAGTATAGGTCAAGTGTCCTGTTATTTGGATCCCCCCCCCTCTCTCTATTTTCATTATCTTCCTTCATCCCTCCTTCCTCAAACGTTTTCATTCCTGCTTGCCATTTTCTCTTCCTTCACTCTTTCCGTTCACTTTTTATTTGTATCCCACCTTTCCTTCCTTCTCTCCTTCCTTCGTTTCCCCTCTACTTCTCTTTCCTATATTCTCTCTCTCTCTCCATTTTGTTATCTCTTCTTCCCTCTTCTCTTCGTTTCTCTCTCTCTTCCCTACCCTCCTTCAAAATCTACTTGACACTCTTCCTACCTTCCTTTCTTCTCTCCTTTCTTCCTATCTTCCCTCATCTCACTCTTCCTTGTATCCCCTTCTTCCTTCATTCCTTCCTTCCTTTTTCCACTACCGTATATACTCTCCCGTCTTTATTGTTCTCTTCTACAATTTCCTTTCCTTTCTGTAAATCCTTCGTTTCCTAGTTCCTTCCTTTAAACTCCTCCTCCCACAATCTTTTCCTCCCTTTCCTCTCCTTTCCTCTTCCCTCCACCAACAAAATTCCTTCTCCTCCTCTCCATCCCATTTTCCCTCCTCCACCTTCTCCTCTCTCCCTTGCCCATTCCTTCTCTTTCCTCCCCTTTCCCTTGCCCACTCCCTTTTCCTCCTTCCTACTCCCTTGCTCTCTCCGTATCCCCCTCTTCCTCCACCCCCTCCTCCCAGTCGTTTTCCCCTCCTCATCCACTCTTCCTTGCCCCTTCCCCTTCATTCCTCCTCCCCTCCCGATTCCCCCCTCCCCTCCCCCTCCCCCCTTTCTCCTCGACTGGGTCCCAAAAGCCTGAGAGAAATCTTAGCGTCAGGTGAGGCAGTTCAGGAGGAAAAAGTCATATTAAACTAAGGAAACTGGAGGGAACCTTTTCTTTACCTCCCTCTCTCTCCTCGTCCCCTTACCTTCTTCCTCCTCCTCCTCCTCTACTCCCTTTACCTTCCTCCTCCTTCTTCTCCTCCCTTTCCTCCTCCTTTTACTCCCCTTACCTTTCTCCTCCTCCCTTTCCCTTTCCTTCTCCTCCTCCTCCATTTCCTCCTCCTCTTCGTACTCTTCGTTTTCTAACTCCTTTTTCTTTCTGTTTTTCTTCTATTCATACTTTTCTTAGTCTCACTCTTTACCTTATTATTCTCTTTTTCAATTCTTTCACCCAACACTTATTTGTTTATTTTGTCGTCTGTGTTTTCTCCATCTGTTTTCCTTCTATATTTTCCTTCATATTTTATTTGATTTTCCCTTTCTTCCTCAACCATTTTTCCATCCTTCTCTTTCTACCCTCCTACACCTCTCTCATTCCCCTCCTTACTCCTATCCCACTCCCCCTTTCCTCACTCACTCACTCACTCACTCGCTCGCACACACACAGTTTCCTACCTCAATTTTCCCTTTCCTTCCTCTCACTTCCGACCCTCCTTTTTCCTCACCTCTGCACCTTCTGTCTCTCCTTCCTTCCCTTCCTTCCTTCTTCCTTCCACTTCACCGCAATCCCGTAAAAATGAGTGAGAATTCTGGACACTCTTTTTATTTCTTAACTCTCTCTCTCTCTCTTTCTCTCTCTCTCTCTCCAGCTCTCCTCGGTATCATTTATTCATTCTTTCTCTCATTATTTTCATCTTTGCACTTTCATTCCTTTTACGTGTAGGAAGGAGGTTATGTGTTCGTTTTTGTATGTCTCTATGAAATTATACGATACAATATGAAGAGATTTTATGAAATTCAGTATACAGTTTCATCTCAACCCAGCGACTAGACAAAGAAGTTTTTTTTGTCTTTATTATTTTGAGATCCTAATCTTTTAATACGTTACAGAGCTGCTTAACATTTCCACAATTTCATCATTATGGAGCTTTTATTTCAAGGTCTTTAAGGGAAAACTTCTGTTTGGTAAATGGAGGGCTACTGATTCCTCCAAACTATCCCAGAAAAATAATATCTGTGTGTAATATACTTTGGAGGATTTGGTAACCCTCCAATTTATCCAAAAGAAATTCCCTCCTTACTTATTCACCACGGTATGATTTTTTTTTAATGTTCCGACACTAGACGTAGGCTTCATCAAGCCCGTTACCGTGGCCCAGGTCAACTGCTACTCACACACACACACACGTCACGACTTCCCAACTAGTACCCAGCCACAGAGGGAGGGAAGTGAGGGTAATTCTCAAACACTGCAGCTGTTATGGTACCAGCGGGGGTGTTTTACTAAGTTCTATGTTATCATTTCCCTACCTCTATCTCTCCCCTCCTCATCTGTTCAATCCTTCCTTTTCTGTTACCTCCTTCCCCCCTCTCCACTTTTCTTCCCCTCACCAAGTCGTTCTGCAATTGGCCCATTAAGGCATTTTAAGGGAGGCGACGTGGACCAATCAGAGACGAGAAGGTCCAGTCAGCACCCCAGACGACCAATGGGTGCTTGTGAGGCCAGAAGTGGTCAGTTGTGACGCTCACTACAACACTCTCCGAAGAGAAGGAGAGGCGGAGGGAGGGAAGGGAAGGATGGAGTATGGGGAGGGAAGGGAAGGATGGAGTATGGGGAGGATAGGGAGGAAAGGGGAGGATGGGAAGGAAGGGGAGGATAGGGAGGAAAGGGGAGGATGGGAAGGAAGGGGAGGATAGGGAGGTGAGGGAAGGAAGGGGAGAGAGTTCTTATCTGGGCCAAACTAAAGTACTGTATATTATATGAAACGCTGGAAGGGCAACTGTAAGACTTATAAAGTGCTCGGAACTATACACAGCAGTACACCATGACAATAATTTCACATCTAGGGAAATAAATGGGTGCATAAATAAATATATAAATAATTAAATATAAATACATTAATTAATAAATTCATAAACAGGTAAATTAATAAAAAAAAAAAAACTAAAAAAAACTAAATGGAGATCATATGAAAATTACATGAAGTGCCTTGATAGAGAAAAATAAACAAATAAATGTCTTTGCAAATGGAATCGAAATTAATTCAGCTTACGCCAAGCATTTATACAACTAGTAGTTATCTGTTTACCAGTTATCAACACAGGAATCCACTTACCCAAGACGTGTGTGCAAAGTCATAATATTATTGAAGTTGGAAAGGAGCTGGTAATCTTTTTTGCTAGAATAAAGAAAACACGACACCCTCCAGAAAGGTGTTAGAGAGTCAACAAACTTCTGCCAGTTTATCCTTTCTCAAAACTCGCGAAAGTCTACGGACACACCTACCCACATTTCACTTATTCTGACCAACTGTGGATTTGTTTGCTGCTCATAACTCCACCTACGCAGCACTTATCACCTTATAAATGTAACCACTTTTTTTATGAAGTATATTGTATCTGTTCACTAAATTGTGTAATAAGAAGGGCAACGTTTTTTTAGATATGTTGTTTACAGATACACTGGCAGAAATACAGAGATGAAAATACAACTCTTTCAGCCACGTTGGGGTGTTAAATAAAACGTAATACAATAATAGGAAGGAAGAACCAAAGAAAACAAGTATAGGAGGTGGGAGACTATTGAGTTCCTGGAATACAGTTTGGTGTAGAACTGTGATACCGAGTGATGTGTTGGGGTAATTTCTCTCCCGGCGATGTGTTTTTCTCCTCTCTTTCTCTCTCTCTCTCTCTCTCTCAACTGCCACAACAAGCGAGGGTCGAGGAGGGAAAATTTAGTAGTTTCCACCCTTCTGCTCATCCTCTGAATTCTCTCTCTCTCTCTCTCTCTCTCTCTCTCTCTTTCTCTCTCTGTCTCTCTCTCTCTCTCTCTCTCTCTCTCTCTCTCTCTCTCTCTCTCTCTCTCTCTCTTTCTCTCACTCTCTCTATTTATTTCATTAATTTTTTAAAATTATTATATACTTAGTCTTTATTTTGCCCTCATTTACACTGACCAAAATTAAAAACAAACATTATATATTCTACATCGAAAACATTTAATCGTGTGCAACACACATACACACACACACACATAGAATGTGGATATCCTTAGATCACTACACTGAGTCACGAGTATGTGATAATTTGTTTTTATCTTTGCGTTTCAATATTTCTTTATTCTATTGTGTTTATTTTACTGCTGGAACCCACCAATAATGGGCTTTAGAATATCCTTAATTCCTTAGTAGTTCATATGAAATTATATTAGACACCATAATTATATTGGTTTAATTCAATTACTTATTATCCACATCATGGGTGATATATAACATTCTGTAAGCAATGTAAACACTAATACCAAGTACAACATTTATAAGCAGAATATAATATGTTTATTGCTTTAGAGGAAAAACGAGGAGTAAGGAGGAGGGTGAGAGTAAGTTTAGGAAGGAACCGAGGTATACAAGAAAAGAAAGAAGTAGGTGAAGGAAGAAACGAATGAAGAAGAAAAGATATGAAAAGGGAGTGAAAGAAGAAAGACATGATAATTATAATAACGGGAAAAGTATAAGAAAAACTGGCATGAAAAGATGACACGATGGAGGAACAGGAAGGAAAAAATGAAAAGTGAAAATGAGTTAAAGTAGGAAAGGCGAAGAGAAGATAAACAGTACAGTGAAAATAAATGAGGGAATGACAGGAAGCAATAGTAAACGCAAAAAGAAAAAAGAGTAAAATAAAAAACAGAGAAAATTACGAGGAGAGAAAGAGAGAATATGAGGAGTAAGAGAGGAAAGGAAAGGAATAAGAAAGAGAAAGAGAAAGAGAAAGAGAAAGAGAGAGAGAGAGAGAGAAACAGAGGAGGAGGGGCCTGGCAGGGAAGGAGGGAGGAAAATAAGTGGAGGAAGAGGAGGTGAACCATGGAGAGAGATTAAATGGAGCAGTTCCTTCCTCTCCTCCACCTCCACCACCTTCTTTTCTTTCCTTCTCTTTTCTCTCCTACTCTTACTCCAACTCTTACTCTTACTCCTTCTCCTTTCTCCTTCTTCTCCTTCCATTCTTTTGTATTCCCTCTCCCTCTTATTCCAACTTCCTTTCCATCTCGTTTTCATTCTCCCTCTCCTCCTTTTTTCTCTTTTTTCACCTTCTTCTCTCCCTCAAACGAAAGCATGGAGAAATGATAGGAGGGAGAAGAGACGAAAACAGAAAGCACAGAGAGACGAAAAAAGAAAAATCAGGAGAGGCAAAATAAGATAAAATACATGAATAGAGAGAAAGGCAGAGAGAACAGATAACTAAAGGAAAAGAAGAGAAACACGACGCATCAGGGAGGTGGAAAATGGACGATAAATGAAGAGAAATTGGTGAACTGGAAGGAAAGGGAGGAAAGTCAGGGAAAATCTTAGAAGACTAACTTTTCACGAGGTAATAAATATAGTGTTGGTAAAATTAAAGACAACTGACTCCTCCATGCTATTACACACACACACACACACATACATAAACACACACACACACACACACACACACACATACACACACACACACACACACACACACACACACACACACACACACACACACACACACAAAGAAGGGGGTAACACACAAACACACACACACAAAGAAGGAGGTAGCGCACAAACACAAACACACGCACACACACACACGCACACACACACACGCATTCGACACACACACAAAAAAAGGAGGTAGCACACACACACACACACAAAATGGGATAACACACAAACACACACCCACACACACACACGCTCCCACAAAGGAAGGAGATAGGTTAGGTTGGCAGGAAGGTGAGGTGAGGTGAGTGAGTGAGTGAGTGAGTGAGTGGGTTGGTTTGGTCAGTTAGTATTCTGGCCACGCTCATACCAATTAGGAGTCGACTAATGAGTGCCTTGGGGGGTTGGGGAGTTGGGGGTGGGGGTTGGAGGGGGGTGGGGTCAAGGTTTGGGGTGCGTGGGATATGGCTAGGGGGTTAGTGGTTGTGATGATGTGGGGGGTAGGGGGCTGGAGGTAGTAGCGGTGGGGTTAATACCGTGGTAGTGAGGGTAAAGGGGTAGGATATAAGTGTTTTGGTAGTGTAGGTAGGGACATGGATGGCTTTGGTTAGGGTGTATAGTAGGGTTAGGGTTGGGACACGAGGTGGGGTTTCGGTTGGAGTGGTAGAAGTAGGAACGTGGGTGGGTTGGGGTTGGGGTGGAGTGGGGTAGTGGGGTGGAGGAAATATCAGATGAGCAGGTATATTATAGGAAAGTGGAATGTATGTATCAGTGTGTTTTTACCTAATATA
>JAWZYT010003424.1:165000-166308 GCA_034508575.1 Petrolisthes manimaculis
TTACTCGTCTGAATGAGAGATAATTGGTCAATTAAGATTCTAATTGGTTGTTTGTCACGTGTGTAGCCTACTGGGCCAATCCAGCCCCCTGGTGGCGGTGGTGGTGGTTGTGGCTTCTAAATTTGTTTTGATAGAGAGTGCGAGAGATATATTGGTGGTGGTTTCGTCTGTGTCTCACAACTCGGCTCCAAAATGTAAACACCTACATGCATATGTACGCCCACATATAAACATACATAGAGTACATAATATTATATAAGTATACAATTTTAATAGATAGATAGATAGATAGATAGATATACAGTGTATCCCGGTACACACACAAACTACACGAACAGGATGGTGTGTACATACAAACAGACACTCACAAAAAATGTAAAAATATACATACATAAATATCCATAACTTGCACACTTTGTACTGTACAGTATATAAGACACATCGCCACAGGACTACACCTCTCACAATGAAATAATTTAGCCATAAAATCTTTTCACATGCTGGCCAAATGTTGGTTGTAGGGGATGTATATAGAAGAGGTGGGGAGGTGTTTGTGACGCAGTTAGACAGCCCTAGTGACCTGACTAAGTGACCTAACCTTTCGTATCAACACACTGCACAGCTTGAAGGTGTGGACAAAGTGTAAGGTATAATATTTCTTTCAATGACCTTTGTTAAAATCATTGTTATAATAATACACTGACACTCGGTACTTAATAAACAATTATTTTTATGTGGCTAAATAATTTTGTTGTGAGAACGTGATAAATCAGTTGCATTCAACTTGTGGCCTATTGATTCCTCCAGGCCAAACCAGGAAACAGACTATAGTGACTCAATATATGGGTATAGAGGAACTATTCTGCAGCACAGGTTCGAGATCTCAGTAATACTCTGGTTCATTCTCAACCGATAATTTCCTGAAACATTTACAACCATTTACCCAAATCTCTTACGTTGCAGTATTTAAGACGAAAGTTTTAAGGACTGTGCAAAAATCATTTATAAAGAAGCATATCTGCGTTGACACCTACATAGAAATATTAACAAGAAAGTACAGTATTTTACATTAATGTTTTTCCATTCAATTGTACATTACTGGATATAGGCATTTACGTGAATCCTCACCGGGGATAGAAAATGGGAAAGAGGAGGAGGAGGAGGAGGAGTAGTGGTAGGGCGAGGAGGAGGAGGGAGAGACAGAGGAGGGAGAGGGGAGAGGGAAAAGGAAGTGGATATGGAGATGGAGAAGAAGGAAGTGGAGGTGGAGTAGGAGGAAGATGACTACGAAGGACTTCAACCAGCAAC
>JAWZYT010003425.1:0-82500 GCA_034508575.1 Petrolisthes manimaculis
CTCTCTCTCTCTCGTGTTTTGCCAGTTAATCCCTAAAGAACGACTGATGACTGTAATTTTCCTCTTACTCCCATGAACCAACAACAAGCCTTTTAGTTTTCACGTCAGCGAGACACGTTATGATACACACACCTTGGAAAGCATGTAATCAAACCCATGAATATATTGGCTTCACTCCCATATAACATCATTCCTGATAAACTATGTACAGTTGCCAAAAAGGTATTGCTACAAATCTTGATAGAACTTTAACCCTAGTAATATCCACAACTATTTGTAGGGACTATAAGCATGTATAACAGAAGGAAATATACATATCCTTCTGTAATACATACTTATACGCATAATATACATATCCTTCTGTAATACATACTTATAATCCCTACAAACAACTATGGACATTAATATATTTAATGTTGTATCAATAGTTGTCGCAGTACCTTTTTTGGCAACTGTACCATTGTATGTATATTATTAAAAAAGTAACAGATCTTATTTTTTTGTCTTGTATATTATTATAAGAAATATAACAGGAAATTATTTTGTGTCTATGCATGAATTTTTTTAGGAGTCATACACTATTTTGTTAATAAACTTTGGTTACATTTGGAGTGCCTTGATTTCCTCCAAAGTATATAATATTATATGCCATGAAGGAAACAGGACCTACAGATGAACAAAAAATATAATGGTGTTCTGTTGTTGTTTTTGTTGGAATAGTTTGATGCCAGGAAATAGGACCTACAGATGAACAAAAATAATGGTGTTCTGTTGTTATTGTTATTGTTGCTTGGAATAGTTTGGAGGAATAACTTGCTTGCTCCAGATTTACCTCCTTAATTAAGCAAGACGACTTCTCCATCTATCTATCTATCTGTTTGTGTGTTAGTGTGTTTGTTGTCTTTTTCTTGATGACATGTACTCGAATCTTATCTGCCTTTTTCAACTCTCGCTTTCATTATTCCCACCTTTGTTTTTAATGATATTCAGAAAGAGATGGTGAAAGACGAGACCATCTTCTCTCTCTCACTCTCTCTCTCTCTCTCTCTCTCTCTCCTCTCTCTCTCTCTCTCTCTCTCTCTCTCTCTCTCTCTCTCTCTCTCTCTCCCCAACTTGTTGGCCTATGAGACTCCATTTAACTCTCTCTCTCTCTCTCTCTCTCTCTCTCTCTCTCTCTCTCTCTCTCTCTCTCTCTCTCTCTCTCTCTCTCTCTCTCTCTCTCCTCTCTCTCTCTCTCTCTCTCTCCCATAAAAAGTTTAAAGCATGCAGCCAAGACAAGAGCTTACAATCTATCCACTCATCTGTCCTTCCCTTAGTTTAGTTGGAGCCAAGACACCAACCTACCTACCTACCTACCTACCTTCAGGGATAGAGCTGTGTTCAAATTAGTCCTCACCATGACACATTACCATATAGGGTGGATTGGGAGTGGGTGTGTACAGTTGGACACGTGAATGGGTGGTATAGCCCAAGTGAAAGATGGTCAATTTTTCCCAATATCGAGTTCCTTAGTGCCAAATAGGAGACATCAGTGGTAGAAGTCAGTATTGAGAATGGTGGTGATGAGGCTATAGATATTTGGGGTCTGTGGTTAGAATGGTTTGCGAGGGTTACGAGTTTTTTTTTTTTTTTTTTTTTTTTTTTTTTTTTTTTTTTTTTGTGGAAGTTATAAATTCTTCAGTATCGTTTTTTTATCTTATATTTTAATTATTGTTTCAACTCCATGCTTGCTTGGGTAAGTATGTTCATTAAGTAATGCAGCAATTTTCTTCATGTGAATAATTAATATATTGTAGGTTTGAGATCAGAAAAACTATACAATATCCTCTCGACAGCTACCTATAATATAAATAAATAATAAATATACCATAGCTTAATCACTATAAAACCCAACCAACCCTCCATGGGTAAAAAATAAGGCTGACTACTTTATTATGTTTCTTACTAACATGTATATAATTACTTTCTCATCACAGGGAAATAAATCATCTTGATATTAAAAGGTTGATTATACTCTTATGTTTTTTTATGTTTATTGTTGAAGACCTCATGCACCACTTCCATTCTCACAGGGGGGTTTGTATATATAGTTCTGAGTTGATAGATAACCTTCTCACTCTCTATGTTGTCATTTGTTGTACTGTGGTATTAGGTTTGGCAGATCAGGCAGGCATCCATATATACCCTGCTTGCTGTCACACCTTTCTATCACCTTTTTTTCTGGCGCTATAGGACCTCGATGTTGCGGCGCCTAATATCCATCCATCCATCAATCAATCACTATATACCCATTTGTTGTATTTTGTTATTAGGTTTGGCAGATCAGAAGGCATCCCTACCCACCCACATTATAAAACTTGGCTTGGGTGAATTCAGTTGGTCGTTGATGATGATGATGACGACACAGAAAGTCCTACAAAATTTACTGCACATCTAAAAAAAAATTAAAGTGAGAATTTTTTTTGCGATCCCTATGACCTTAAAACTTATGATGATGGTGATGGTGGTGGTGATGGAGGGAATGAGGGGGAGGGAGGGAATGAAGGGCCAGGTAGGAATGAAAGGGAGGGAGGGAATGAAGGGCCAAGCAGAAAGGGAGGGAAGGAATGAAGGGAGCAGATGGGAGGGAATGAAGGGCCAGGCAGAGGAATGAAGGGAGGGAGGGAGGGAATGAAGGGCCAGGCAGAGGAATGAAGGAAGGGAATGAAATGAAGGGAGTATCATCATCATAACTAACTATGGTGGTAGGTAGACTATAATACAATATCCTCTACCTCCCCTCCACCCCCCAACGACCTTCCTTCCTTCCTTC
Organism: Petrolisthes manimaculis; assembly: GCA_034508575.1. Lineage (NCBI taxonomy): Eukaryota > Metazoa > Arthropoda > Malacostraca > Decapoda > Porcellanidae > Petrolisthes > Petrolisthes manimaculis. Next base: position 2,813 of record JAWZYT010003425.1, read on the forward strand.
CTTCTGATAGTTACGACCTTCCACGGAGGGTATAGTATAGTGTAGTAGTTTAGGAGACGTTAATTGGGGTCATTCGTTATTAGCCGGCCGGAAGGGGGGAGTAATAAGGAGAAACCCCGAGGCAAAACTTAATAATATTGTGTTGCTTGACTCCTTCCAAACACGGTCAAATTTCACGTAGCATTTCTCTCTCTCTCTCTCTCTCTCTCTCTCTCTCTCTCTCTCTCTCTCTCTCTCTCTATGTATGTATGTATCGTATAATAGTATATAAAATCTGTGCTTCTTCTCTCCATGGTCATATTACCATTTATATCTTCAGTTGCCATCGATAATCCCTAAGCACTTGTGAGAATCTTGAGGTAGAAGGGTATGTTTTTAAGTTCTTGTTTTTACCTTTTTGTATAAACCCCAACACTCTGGGGAACGTTGCTTCGAAAGATTGATATCAGATCCATGGTGAGAAATTAATATGGGTAAAATAAGCGTGGACGATGACGGAGAGACATATATTAAGAGACATTAGACGAGTGGAAATGAGTTACCTGAGATCGAAGTGTGTGTGGAGTAATAAAGTGGATAGAGAGACTGGATTGACGACTGAAGAAGTACGTGAGTGATGTGGTGTGGTGGATGTGGGTGGATGTGCTGGAAAGTGTGAAAAGGAACACCTTGAGGTGGTTCGGTCATGTGGAGAGTGTACGAGTGTGAAGTGGAGGGACGGAGGGGAACAAGGTCTCTATAAAGGACCTTGGAGGGGATGAAGCAGACTGAAAGTGAGGTGGAAGGATGGAGTTGAGAGATATATGAGTGAGAGAAGGGACGCTAGTTGACAGGGGATGGAAGCCATTCACATGTGGCCACCCCCATCTGGGATTGAGGCGTCTGGCAATAGATAGATAGAAATATAAGAAAACAATTGCAGTAATACATGTATTATGAAAAAGAACAAAGACAACAATGATAATAATATGAAAAATAAACATTGTATAGTGGGCCAGAAAGGCGGCATTATATTGTAGATTATAATTGTTTCCCTGGTTCGAGGCAGTTACTCTAGGTTCTCTGCGGTCCACTAATCGCAGAGAATGAACTGAGTAGAGAACAGCAGTTGTAGAATACTAGAATGTAGATTTCATTATTTTTTTCCTTTTCAGAGAGCTTTCTTCTATTTAAGAGTCCTTCATTAATGAATGTCTAGTTCTTTTCTTCGCTTTTCACACTATCTAATGTGCCTAAATGATATCGTAGCCTCATGACTGTATAATGGAAGCTGTAGACATTTCTTACGCAAAATAATTATGCTCTCTTTATCAGTTATGAATTCCAAACCTGACAAATTAATGGATCGCTACGAAATTTTAAAAATGAGGATGAAAACTATAATAAAACACTTGGAACTATAAAATACAATAACATCTCATGAGTGATGAATAAATGTTGTTCCGTTACAAAGACGGAACAATTTCACCATCATCCTCCAATGTAAACAAAAGGTTACACGCTGCTTCTCACTGACTGGCTGTTTGTTTGTTTGTTTGTGTCATACATCCTTGACTCCTTGTAAGTATGAATTTTTTTTTATGTGTGTTTGGATTGCTGAAAGGAAGTTACTTTTCCGGTAAATATTGAAAGAATTGCCATTTTGACGTACGATTTTTCTACCTTCATTACCCACTTATTTAGACCATTCCAAGATTATTTTCGGTAAATATACAGAAGTACTGTGTTCACTTTATTGTATATTTTAGTATCATTATCCACTATTTTGGACCATTCTTAGACACTTTTCATCTATGGATTTTCTTATGGAGATATACCGTTTTCGAGATATACCCCGTTTACAAACATAATTTGGAAATTAGTCTGACCTGACCTAACCTAACCTAGACCACAGCAGACTACCGAGACCTAACCTGGGAAAACTACCGGGATATTACCAGTGTAAACAATCATAAAATGACTGGGGCAAATCCTCGGACCTAGCCGGATATGGCAACACTTCGCGGCCCTTGCCAAGAACACAGTAGTTCTGTAATAATACCGAAATAAGGTTACCACCTAAGAGTTAAATAAAAATCTTAATAATTACCGGTACTATGTCACGGGCAGCCTCCTTTGTCCAAATTCCAATGAAGCAAAGAGTTCTGTGGCTGAGAAATATATAAGCAAAATACTGAATTAAACAAGGCGGCTAGCATTAGGTCTAGAAGGTTAGGAATGTTTGAGTTTAGATTAAAATGTTATTAAGCCTATTGTGTGTGATGTCAAGGTAAAGCCAGCCTTTGTAACCAACTAAAAAATCAACAATTTGATACAACTTTTCCGGATGTGCACATTACCACATACTGTACATCGTGTGTGCATTAATGAAACACACACCATTTAGTTTCCAGAGGCCTGTCCAGGCCCTGAAACATAATTATTAACAATTTAATACACAGCATTCTTTGCATGATCCCAAATGTGTAGCATCTCAATTTTTCAAGCTCCATCCTTATAAGTGTAGGAATATTTAGGGGAGATTGAAGTCATAGAATGTCATTATTACTTCTTTGAAATAGAAATCTCAAAAAGAAAAGTGCAGTACTCAGCTCATGTCTTGCACGTCTAGATTCTAGAAAGTGGAAAAAGTATAGTTTTGCAGTAAAGTTCTCTTGCAGCAACCTATAAAATTTAAACATGTGTAGCTGGCTGGCAACCTTTATGTTTATGTATAACATTGATCATATTCCAGGTTGACTACAAATATTTGATTAGCCTATAGATATTTCTCAAACTTTTTTTCTGATTCCAGGGTGTAAGAATGGCCAACCACAAATGCGAACTCAATTTCCTGTCCCGTTCAGATGGTTCTGCTCTGTATTCCATCGGTGAGTTTTTTTTAACCCTGTACAGGGAAGGTTTCTAATAAAATGATGATCAGGTGAAATGGGTGAAAATTGACCCATAAAGTAAGTCTTGTGGAGTGTGAATGTGGAATCCTCTTTCTTATCAAACCATCAGTTGAGGAATAATTATGCTCACTTGTGCACTGCAGTAGTAGATATGATGTACCATATACGGTAACTGACTTTTCATTAGTTATATCATATAATATTAAAAGTTTTCACTATCTGACTTTATGCAGTAGCATAAATGTTCTTTTGATATGCTCATCGTCAAATTTTGGGTAATTTTTAAATTTGCATTTACAGTCAAAGTCTTCTGTAACATACTAGGTAGTATGTTCACTATATTGGTCAGTATGATGCTTCATATTGTTTCATGCTCCACTAAATGAGTTCCATGTACAAAATTAAAAGACATTTCTGCCCTAATACAGTACTGTATATATAATTTCTTCAAATCTGTCACAAGACAGTTTGAAGTGGACCTTTGGATACATTGTGGGTCACAACTTTGTTTTTTCATTACAGGTTCCACCATAGCTCTGGCATCAGTTAATGGTCCAGGGGATGTGAAGCAGTCCAATCGACATGACTTCAGAGTTTTCTTAGATGTCACCTATAATCCCTGCACTGGCCAACCCAGTAAGATCACTGTCTCCCTTTGTTCAGAATGAAAATAAAATTCAGGAGTAAGAAATGTAGCTCAGTTTATCTATCTATTTACCTATCAAGTCTATCCAATATTTACTGTTCAATTCCCTAATTGTCACGATAAGCGTTAATTGAAAAAAAATATATATTTCATGAAGGCTGCAGAGGCATGTCTAAGAGAGAGAGAGAGAGGGAGAGAACATTTTTTAATGATAAAGCATTCCTATACTATATTTCTTTATATTTTTCAGTGATCAGAGAGCGAACAACTGAGTCAGTGATCAGGAAAACTGTGGAGCAGGTAGTTCTGACACATCTTTATCCTAGAACGGCCATCAATATCACAGTACAGGAGATGCAATCTGATGGCTTGGTAAGATAACACCTTAAATTTTACCTGGAGAACAACCAACCACTACAGTTTTATATTGTAAATTGTTCCATCATATAGAAGTGTCATTATCATGGTAATCGAGACCCTTTATCAAAACTTTACCTAATTTTTTATTTATTTACCGGTAATCTAATTTTATTCTTAGAATTATGTGATAAGACTATGGTTTCCTGTGCCCTAATAGCCTAGGCTTATCAATATTTAATTAGTGAAAGCAAAGGTTAATTTTATTGCCCCATAAGATATTTTTAAGATGAAAATATGTACAGTAATAAAGTGTATATTTCATTTTCCATATCCAAAAGATTGGATGCATACCGTATGGATAACTGTTTGTCATATTCATAATTTCTATGATATCAAAGAAATCTCAGCGCTACACTCTCCTATATTTTCTTATACTGCATGATGATCCTCACAGGCCCTGGCAGCTAGTGTGAATGCAGTGTGTATGGCTCTGTTGAATGCAAGTGTACAGATGAAGTCTACATTTGCTGGAGTGACATGCTGCCTCACCCCAGCTGGCACCATCATCATTGACCCAACGGAGGCTGAGATAAAGGTGGGTGCAGTTTGCAGTTACAGTTACAGTACAAGCATTTTCTGGGCTTAATAGGATTCTGTAAATGTTTTTGTATGCAATAAAATATTGTTTTTTAATGTAGAACCACAGAAATGCATTAAAGGAAATCTTTTATGAGTAGGAACTGTACTGTCCATTAATTCTTACTTTTTTCTTTTTATATAATAAAGATACTGTATTGTTGGATTATATTATTGTTTTGTTTTATCCAATACTGGGATGTGGTACTCGAGGTTGGTCTGCTATATGCAGTGGGCTTAAAGGCAGGCAGCAAGTCTAGTGTCATATGACGTACGTGAAAACATATTAGTCAACCTATTTTCCTCTGCTAGGCCCCACCTAGAATCCTTAACATTACATTTATTAATATACAATAGTGATGAGGTAATGTTATGTATACTGTAGTAATAAAACTATGTGCACACCCAGGAGAGCAGCGCAGTGGCAACTTTCGTATTTGAGAGCCTGGCTGGTGAACTAATAGCAGCACAAGAAGAGGGCCACTTGGACACTGACACCTTCACCACCTGCCTTAACCAGTGTCAGACTGCTGCTAAAGATGTATTTTCCTTCTATCGTCGTATGATTGCCAATAGGTACCAGGAACAAGGATAAACCCATCATGTTTGATAACGTGTTAGTGTTGACCTGGATTTCCCTTAACATGAAATTTGTGTCCATGCAATAAAAACTATAGATTATATGATGTGCCAACTGCTGAAATAAATGTTATAGTTAGGATGCAGCATTTGAAAAAGAAAAACCAGGGCCAGAAGAGGAAAATCTTTAGGTAAATTTTAATCCATTGTTTAGGACGGTCCTTTGGGATATACAGTATCTCCCAAGATTACAAATTTACTATATGTGTATACTGTATTCACCCTAAGAAATTTATCCACATTTTACTTTCAAGGAGTGGAGAAGAGCAGAATTCTTATAATTGGTCTTGTATCCTTGAAAGATTTATAGTAATTTCTGCAACAACCTGGGTATATGAAATTGGTAGAGCAAATACCATTGAAGAATTGACTGCTGCTGAAGTTTTGATCTAGTACCTCATTCTTATTTTTTTACATGATTATTAAATTTTGCTGAAGGGCAACAATATTATTTATTCTTTGTTTATTATCAAGCATATGTATTGGCATGTAACCAGCAGTTTTAAGTAGGAATAAGCTGTTGACATTTTTATAATAAACATTCAAATCGCAATATAATATCTTGCTTATATTTGAAGTTCAATTACTTTTAACCTTACTCAAGATTATTTTACTCCTTTGGTAATCTTTAGTTGCTCCCAAACTTGTTGCTTGACCCAGTAGTAAGAACATTGACACTCGGGTCACATACCAGAGGTGTGTTGCTGACCTTCCTTAACTCCTTTTTATCTTCTCCCTCCTGCTGTTGGGTGTTGTAGGTATTGCAGGGTTTCTTTCCATCATGGTGGTCGACAAGAGTGGGTTTTATTCACCGTTTTCTTTCCATCTTTTTAATTCCATTTTACCAAATATAGGCTACACACTTCAAGCTACTGTACCACAGTAGTCCAAGCATAGGCCTAATATTAAAACAAAATATACATTTATCTTTTGGCAGGAATAAAGACTGTAAGAAATAACTTCTATTACTACTTTTTATTGAGATACATTACAATTCTACAGTCAATGGAGTTGATTACTACCTTTACTAACGCTATTCTGTAACCTTTGTGGGGCAGCCTATATGGCCACCTTAGATAGGCATACTGTACACCATTATTACCACATTTTCCTATTGTTTCATTTGCTACACAAACGCCCCCCCCCCCTCATCCCAAAGTTTACTGTTACTGCACACTCGCTGGCCAGCCCTTCGGGGGGGGAGTGGAGACCCTATAGAAATAGGGTCTCTAGGGGGGGGGGGGGGCGTTTCCATGAGAGAATATAGTGTTAATTCTTATGGGTATAAGTTTATAATATAAGCTTTACCTATATGGATCAATACTATTATTATAAGGTTAACCGAATGAACTACTGTAGGCCTACTATGCATATATTTTTTGTGACCATATCGCATCCGAACTGTAGTTACCATTATTCATTAATTGAAAATGAAGTATATTTTTTAAACGAGCGCCATCGACATAATTTTGTGATTGCTCTGATTCAATAAAAACGACCGATAGATTTAAGATATTCAAATAATTCAAATGCATTTGCATTTTGTTTTTGTTCTGTCCAATGACGCTCAAGTACGAGCATAAAAGACAAGAATGGGAAGGAATGCATCTTATCAAAATTCAGTTGTAATTTTAATTTAATCATTTTAATATGATAATAAACGAATAATATTGATATAATAAATATATAAAATGAGTAAAGTAAAGTGTAATATGCGTATAGCATAAAAGACAAGATAGGCAGAAATGCATCTTATTATCAAAACACAGCTGTAATTTTAATTTAATAATTTTGTTGTGATAATAAATGAATAATAGTGATGAAATATTTATGTAAAATGAGTAAATTAGTTTAAAATCAAGTGTCTAGTGTGTGTAGTTGAAGGTTAGGCGTCTGTACGAGTGGCGTCTGCTAATCTGACATACAGACAGCTAGGCGGCGGGTTAGTCAATACAACTATACACACCTTGGATATACAATACTCAGATTTACTACTAAGGTAATTATACACCACCTTTGTATAGTTTTTAAGTATATATATATGTATAGGGATTAACGTTAAAGTATTATATATATACCGGTATATTAGAATCAATGGTGGATATACACACATACATACATACATACATACACGGGTGAAAATAATATACATACACACATTGTAATATATTTAAAACTCTTATTTGTGGGTTTATATTGCTTTTATTTAGGCTTTATTAGGTGTATTTTGATTGCTTTTATTTTTTTGTTTTTTCGTGGTAATGGAGGGTTTTAGCAAATTCCCGGTACCGTTAATTTGTATTGTATGTATGTGTGTATGTTGGGTATGTATGCATTATGGGTTTTGGCGAACTTTTGCACCCGAGCTGATCTATTTTCTTTGTTTATGTGACCTCTCTCTCTCTCTCTCTCTCTCCAGGTATGTATTGAAAGAATTGCCGTTATGTAGCAGTGTTGCCAGATCCGGCTAAGTCTCAGTATTTTGCTCTGGTCAATTCCTGGAACTATACCAAGGTTATTTCCCGGTAGTTTGCCCAGGTTAGGTCCCGGTAGTCTGATGTGGTCCAGGTTAGGTCCCGGTAGTCTGATGTGGTCTAGGTTAGGTTACGTTTGGTCAGGTCAGGTCAGGTCAGGGGGTGTTCGGGGAAAAGGGGTAATAATGATAAATGTTCAGACATTTTATTTATCTGTCCTTTTCACCTTCATAAAAACCTCAATACAGTACATACAGTAGTTCATAATTTCAGGGATATTGTGTTCTATTATGTTTTGCATTATTGAGACTGAATTATTATAAACAACTCTATGAAAATCAAAAGTTTATCATAATAATTTGTATATATAAAGTTCTTCTATTTTGCAGACTCTGCCATCAAAATGGAGGTGATCAAAGAGAAAATGCTTCACTTCAAAGATACATATGATTGGAGTTTATCAATAGCAGGTGTGTTGTAACCTTATTTCTTTTTATGGTAATGCTGTTTAGTAGCAGATACATATTGTTCTGTAAATCATATGCGTACATACATGTGCTCCAATAAACTACTGAAACAACTTTCTTTGTGCAAGATTTGGTATTTCCATATTGTCCAGTAATAATTTGCTGAATTCTGTACAGTACAGTATTGCAATGAAATCCTTGTGTTTCAGTGTTAGCAAACTGCACACATCCCTTGTGACCTTCAGTTTTATTTACACAAGTTCAGGTTCATTTAAGTACAGTATTAATATTTGTTGCCAGTGTTTCACTACCTTTAATTATTATTATTATTATTATTTTATTTTCTGTGTGACTGGTCAGTGCAGGGCTTATAATTTTAACCCACTATCACTTTTACAGATGAACGTATCAAGAACTGGCCACTCATGTCCTCCCCACTACCAACCATTGGCCTCACAGCAGTTTATCTTGCCATGGTTAAGATTGGACCCAAGATCATGGCTACAAGACCAGCATTTCAGTTTAGAATTCCACTAATTATTTACAACCTGGCAATGATGATGCTCAATCTTTACATTGGTGTTGAGGTTAGTGACACTGAGGATTATTTTTCATTATTATGTACAGTTTAACCTCCATGATTTAAATTGTTTGGGCTAGTTTTGTTCTGATTAGAGAAAGAAAAACATTTGGAAAATAATAATTTGAGAATGATAGAAATGGTTTAGTGGAGTTTGCCTTGTATCTTCAAATGAGACCTCACTCCCTATGAGAACTCCCCCTTCGAGAGTGCTTGGTTGAGCCCTTCCTTCCATGAGCTATCATATTCAAGTAATGCTGCATCATATATAATAAATATTTTCTATCTCTAATATTAATTTCAAAACATTACCTTTTCAGTTGTCAATTGTTTCTGTGCGACTTCGCTACAGCTGGTTTTGCCAACCTGTGGACTACTCCAAGAATCCAGATGAAATGAGGGTATGTCAACATGTATTTGGCTATCCAGGACAAGTTATTATCTTTATGAATGGGGCAATAGAAATTCAGTATGAAGATAATTTTGGTTGCCTGAGTTGTGCTTCAAGGAATGTGTGAAATTTTAGTAAATCTTTGTCCATTTTGTTTCATATTTTAAATGACTAATGAAGTGTTACTAAAAACTATGAATATTAACTCTTTCAGATAGCTGCTGCACTTTGGTGGTACTACATATCCAAGTTGGTGGAGTTTACAGACACATTTTTCTTCATTGTGCGCAAGAAAACGAATCAACTCACTTTCCTGCACATTTACCACCATTCTACAATGTTCTTCCTTTGGTGGATTGGAGTTAAATGGGTGGCTGGAGGCTCATGTGAGTATTCATTCTTCTTAACTGAATGGAAGATTTGTATGAGAGAAACAAATAGAGGAGGGAATATATTGAATAGAATGCAAATATGTACATGATCTAGAATCCTCACTTACATTTCCAGTTAAAACAATTGGTGTTGTCAGACCTTTCTTTCGACTAGAAGTGATCCTAGGGACTCAAACATTACACTTATTTTCTCCTGATGAGTGAAATTATTGTCCGTCATTATCACTTTGGACATACCGGCATTATAACATCACTCGGAGGATAACCAGGAGTAGTCACTTGTCTATCTATCTATCTATAGCTCTGATAGATAGTCGCTGGTCAACCATTGTATTTACCGACCATTTCTCTCTTTCAGCTTTCTTGGCAGCCATGATGAATAGTTATGTTCATGTGATTATGTATTCCTACTATGGCCTATCTGCATTTGGACCATCTGTTCAAAAATATTTATGGTGGAAGAAACATATAACTTGTATTCAGTTGGTAAGTTCACAATTAGTTTCATTTGTACTAGTGTTCATTAGATTTAAAAGTGACAAAATAATGTTTCAGATGAAAACATTTTATATATTCTTGTTAATGTAAGATGAAACACCACTTAAGGCGGTAATTCTTTTTTGGTACATTGGAGTGCCTTGATTCCTCCAAAGTATGCCAGGAAACAGGACCAGAATAGCAAAAATATTGGTGTTCTGTTGCTTGGAATACTGTAGTTTGGAGGATTCAGTTGCTCCAGAATTGCCAACACAAGACTTCCCCCTTAAGGAGTCTAGACAAAGTGCAAACTACTAACCCGAGATGATAACAGGTGCAGTTCAGTAGTGCTGGTGTGTTGGGAGTGAGGGCTATTGTGGTTGGCTGTGACTTCCCCCTCTGGATGCAGTATGCCCTTGTTGTCTACATGAGCTCCTTTATACTTCTCTTTGGACAGTTCTATGTACAGGCATATAGATTTAAGGTAAGACATTTTCATTAACAGTTTAGTATAAGCTTTCCTTTTGGTGTAACAATGAATGTGGTATATAATACATGTGTTTGTATTGTGTGTGGACAATTGTGGATACTGTAGGACATATTATTACTACATTACTAATTGTCAATGTCATCAAGTGTTTACTGGCCTCTTGTCTTCCCTCTGCTGTCACCAATCATCTTATCCACATCCTCTTAGGTTCAATTGCTAGTAAAAGTTGTGTGTCCCCCAATTATTTATTTTTACAGTACTGTATTATCATGAGAATGGCTGTTTGTTAGAAAAAGGTAATTTAACCAGAATGTTTACAAGAATAATATTTAATAATACTTGGCTTGCAGTACCAAAAGAAGCATAGAGGGAATAAGAATGGAGCAGTGTCGCCCCAAGCTGGAATCAATGGAGTTGTAGCTAATGGAGTGTCAGCCAAGCAGCATGTTGCTAATGGGATACCACACCAAGATGGCCAGGTAAGCTATTATGGTCTACAATTGTCTGGCTGATGATAGATATTCATATTTATGAATAGAGTCTTTTACCTTGCATCTGACCAGGAAATGAATTTTTACTAATCAATGGGTGGAAAGTTTTGATGATGCTCAGTCAGCCTTGATTGTATTGACTGTGGATTATGAGGGCAAATACTTAAGTCATAAATGCTTGTATTAAAAAATGGCCCAAAATTGGTGTGAATTGTTTTCCAACCACAGAAGAGTAACTTTTATGAAGAAGAAATAGTTTTGTGATGTGGGAAGCTCAGCAAAGCAGTACTGTACTATAATTAGAAATTAATACTGTAGTCAACCCCTAACTACACAGAAATAATTTACACTGATTCCTATTTGGAAGGATTTTTCCTGGATTAATAATGAATCCCACAGAGTTAGCAGTATACTTGTGCACCTGGTCAAATCTGAGTACAGCTTTTTCCTCGTGCACCACACATGTTCTGTATTGTTTCAGGTACAACAGAAAAACAATTCTGGGAAAAAGGGTGGAGGAGGACGTTCTTCTGGCCGGAGTCGAGGTGGTGCTCGGCGAGACACTCGCTCCAGGTATGACTCATAACCTGCCCAACCTGCTACTATACTCTCTAGGATGGTATGATGGATTTTTATACTCTGCGGACGTTTTTAACAACTTCTTACAGGTTATTTATAAAGTGGACTTGTTCATATACATATTCGAATAATGTGCTGTAAAGTAGATGTTTATACTGTACCTACATTTACAAAGTACATAGTTATGCAACTAGTTTGGTACATTTTTATATTATTTAAATTGTATTGTGTTGGTAACCAAATGTGTACAGTTTTAAATTTGAAAATTAATATTTAAATCCTTATTCAGATATGAAGTTAGTTCAAATATTTTTTTCATATAAATTTTTTTGAAAAACAGTAATCAGTGAGAGAAAATATATATAATTAAAATTTAGAGGCCTCTTACCCTATATTTACTCGTTCACTGAGTCTTCCATCATTATCTGGTTTATAACTGAGGATAGAATTCAACAGAAGCCATTAACTCCAAACTATAATTTAATACTCACCTTCAGAAATAATTATTATTGTTACAAAACTAACTGATTCTAAGTTCCTACCTGTATGAAGATAGATATATTTCATAAATAAGTTGTTAATTAAATCTACACATATTGTTGCAAGAATTTATAACACTACTTGTAGCAGCAGTTGAACATCATTTTGAAATAGCTTGTATTCCACAAAACAGAAAGGTTTATAAATACATATTGGTTCCTCTTATGACAGAAAACTAAAAAATTACAGTCGGTTTCAGAGTACGAGGACCTGAAAAATTACTTCGTAATATGATCTGCTGTGGTAGTAAATGTGACGGCTAATAGAAGTACTGTATAAATTAGCCATATCTGCATTGGGATTTGTGATTGTTATTAGACCAGCTGAAAGAATGGTGAGATAAAACAAACTAAAGATTGTACTGTGTATTTAAGATTGGAATTTTTTAACTTACCATATACAGTACATGGGATGCAGTTATACTACATTTGATAATTATAATGTAATGCTTGTCAGAAATACCTATGTATAATATGATACAGTACTTATAACCAATTCTGAATTGCACCTAAGAAATTCTGACTAAAATTATCTGCTAAAACTCCAGGTACTTTATAAATATTATGCAATTAAGATATACTTGGAAAGTTGTCAGTGAGCATTGTCTGTGCAATTAACAGTGAAACTTGTACTGTACATGCTGTGATCCCACCGTGTAAACTACTAGAAAATCTTTGGATCGCAGACAAGATTATTTTTCAGTCACAGTACCAAATGAACTGATTGATAAAGAGATGGCTGGACTGAATACTGTACATTCATCTGATGTCAGCCACAATGAAGTATAGGCTGCTTGTTGTAGGTACTGTACTGCACAGATGTGGACTCTTGCCTTTAGTCACACCTGATTTTTGCACGTCATACAAATGGAAGAACTATACAGTGTTGTTATTAATTTTTTACATTTTAATTTGAAATACGTATACCAAGTGAAAATCAGGTACAGTATTAGATGAAACAAACAAGTTTTTAATCTAGAGACTTTCTATTGGTGGTTAGTCTCAGAACAGGTTAAAAATTATTGTCTGTAACTGTACATCCTCAGAGTGAATTAATGAACAGTTTAGGGAAATAAGTTATTAACTCCTTCATCTAGGTCAGATCTATGAAATCTGCATAATATCATCATCTGGTATCTAGATAGGTTCTCAAGTTGTTGGAGTTAAAGATGCTGGCATTTTTGGAAGCTACTGATTCTCCCAAATTTTGCCAAGAGGCAGATTAAATCATTATCTAATACTGTAGGTGATATGTTTTATGATAAAGTTTAAAGGAATCAATGCCCTCCAATTTGCCAACATCTAGCTATGCCCGTTGAGTGAGTTATTGGAGTGGTTTTAATTATTTAGATAATTTAGTACTTATTTATTATTCCAATAAACATAATGTAACATTTGTACTAAAGTGAGATCTTTTGCCTTGTAAAAATTTATTGGTTCCCTCTAAAAAAATAGGACCTATAAAAAGTGTTTTAAAGTTTAAAGGCATTGTAATTATTACACTTATTTCCCAGCTCAAATTGACTTTTTTTTAATGATGCTTATTGCCTCATTTTATATTCAACATTAAAAATAAGTGATGGAGAGGAGAGAGGGAGCCAGTGCATTTCCACAAGGATAAAAAATGCTGTACACTTTACAATACAGTACTGTACTGCATCCACTTGCCTGAAAAAGCCAAACAGGACTTGGTGTTTTTGCACAGGAGTAATTTCCTAAGTTTCCTAGCATCAGGGACAGCTAGACTATTTAAGGATGAAGTTTTAAAATGTATCTCGGTATTTATCAGTGAAATTGATAGTTTATTTTTCAAGAAATGTTTTATTTAAGTTAGAATTATAGGTATTTTTAGCAAACCTGAAACCATCCTACAATGTGAAGCAAACTTTGTTGCTTGATGTGATGCAAGTGGTTTAGTTCAAACATCTATAATATTTGTCTTTTCCACACAAAGCCATCTTCTCATCCTGACCTTTTTCTTATAATTGTTCAGTTCATCACTTCATTTTTTCATATAATTGAATATGATGCTTGCGAGCGACATGAAATTTAATGTTAGTATTACGTATACATACACAATTTGCATTAAAGGACAGTAGTTGTCCAAACAGGAAAGGGATACACCTTGCTTTTTGTGCAATTGAATGGAAAAAAATGTCAACATTCCATCTGCAGTATTATTTATCAGCAATGGGTGTCTGGCCACCACATACCAGTAGTAAAAACTCAGAAGTTGGCCATTTTTACTTTATTGGTGTCATAGTGTACCAGTTTCATGCTTGGCCAATTGTTCATCAACCATTTTCCATAAACCTTTAGGGAATGTATTAATTATAAACCAACTCCCAGTCCACCAACTAACTGATGAAACCACCCCAATGAAGGGGACAATTCTAAGGCAAGGTATGGAATGAGAACATAGCTGCCAGTGCAGATATTTAATCACTGCCATGCATTACTTCTTAGTATTACAGAAAGTACATACTGTACTGTAGATATAGGATTGAATTGCCATATTAGTATGGTAAAATTGTTTACAGGAAGAGTATATGACAGCATATATATAAAAATTATGTGACTGTTACAGAGGTCAGTACTGTTCAATATTCACTATAAGATGCTCAAACTTGAGTCTAGTCCTTACTTTTATCTTTAACCTTGATATTGTTCTTGGTCTGCCATATATAGATCTTAACCAATAGAATGCTGTATCCCAAAGAACTTTTATATATACAGTGGAGCCGCAGGAGTATATAGAAAGTTTGGAACAAACTCTCAAGTTACTTATATGCCATGTTTCCTATTGTTGACACATGGTATTGGTAAAGGTATTGGATTGTCCATTGCTAAATTAATTGATCTGCCATAAATATTAAGTTATGTAGGTTATTGGTAAACCATCATTACACAATGTAAACACTTTCAATAGTAAGAGCATGATAAGAGTGGTTGTGTCTGCTTAGGATGTGTGTGGGATATGGGACTGAGTATCATGACCAGGATACTCAGCCAGTCACTCTGGAGAAAACAAATTAAGATAAGCTTTTCTCATTGTTTTAGGAAGCTTTGTACTGTCCCGTGTCATAATATTAGCTTCTCTTCATATTGCTGCAGCATTTTACCACAGATGAGGTATATTTGGACATCCTGATTGAATGGACATAAACATGCATAACATTTATGAGTAATTTTTTTTATCATGTTTGAGACATTTAGGTATCACATAATTATTAGCAGGGAAAAATTGGATAAGGGAATTTGTTCAATAACTAAACAGGTTATGTACAGCTGCTATAAACAGTAGGCATTATGAAAATTTGTTTTTGGTTAATTCATGAATATGAATTACTGTACAGTACATAATTTCGAGTGGATTCCATAATTTGCCCTGTTTATTTATAATTAACCAAACATGAATAGTATCCTGCACAAGTAATCCCTTTGGAAAATTGTTACCAAATCAAATGGTTCCTTTACATTCCTCGTACTAGATAGTGCGATTCATATTTATAATTACCAATTTATAATTTGTGCCTCCTTGTACAAAAATTTTAATGTTCTTGTTTTGAGAGGTGAGGTGGGTGTGGTTATGTGGTGTTTGCGGTCCAAGTGCCAGCTGTACAGTTACCACCACCACCACTACTTCATTCTTACTGTTGATTTAACAGCTGTCACCAAAGGTTTGGGAAATACTTCCAAACCCTCCTGAACCCTTTTGATCCATTTACTGTTGTGTCTTTCATCTACATCTCTGTATTAATAACATACTGTACAAGTTGCAAAACAGAACTGTAATAACCACCTGAAGTTTTGTAAAGGTTAGGAAGTATCTCCCTAACATTTGTAGATGACTGAAAAAAATGTTAAGTCACCTCAAGCTGGTTCAGTAGCTGCAGTCAGCAAAGTGATCACTGTAGTTGGTTTTCCTTAGCTGACGGTAATATATTTGGCCACAGTCCTTGTGGGAAAATCCTGTTTTGGCTCACAAGCCCTGTGGTCATACAGGTTAATTGTAAGCCACCTATTTCTGCAGTCTGTACTGTACCACAAAATAATACTGTACCTTAATTAGGCAGGAGGCCATTCTGCCCTGGGAGAACATCAACAACAACATAGTACAGTATGGAGAAATTCGTAGCTCCCAATTCATATACAGTACTGTATAATATAATTGCTTCCCTGCCCAGAAAGTGTAGCATTATAGGAGGAAGAAGGTATTACATTTGCTATAATACTGCTTTCATGCACTAAAGGAGGCTAATCATGCTGTACTATTAGGTCTCCTCCATATGAATGAATAACGCCTATTTCCTTAGCAATGTTACGAGATTGAGCAGTTCCCTGCAGGCTCCACACTCTTGCCTGCCACCCACTTATCAAAAATATGTATTGGCCTGGGTTTTGATAACACTTCTCAATCATGTGGATGAAGCCTTCAGGTCTATAAATTACTAATCTGCACTTTCCAACAGTATGGAATACCTGTAGTACGGCAAATGAGACACACACAAGGACTATGATGATGTGGAAATCAAGATAGAAAAATTTCATGTTCAATGCTAAATGAGTGGGTTGGGATTATTTTCCTGGTTCCATCAGCTAAGAAATAAACTGACTATAGCTTATAAGTTTATCTGTGAATATGTATAATTTTAATGTACCAATGGTTTTGCTTATAACAGTACACATTAATAATGCAACCTTACTATATCTCTACAGTTGTAGTAAATAGTTCTTGCCCACCATTCTAAGCTTTTCCAGTATGTGTACAATGTCTTTCTCTAATGCATTGGTCATTTTACTGACATCTAAGACAACTGATTTTATACATTCCATTACAGTAATTCCATTTTCTTTCATTGTGATTTTGTGCCATGGAGTCTTGGATACCTGGCTCAAGGATGTTATTTTTGTCCTGCCTTATCCAAAAAAAGTGGCAGGTAAATATCACAATATAAAAAATTGATTTGTGATTCAGAATCCTAAGCAAGGAGTTGAGAGGAACTGTTGACGGCAACTGTACCTTCCATTTCTGCTCCTAGGTCTTGGCCAGTTAATTTTGTGGTGCATGCCTAACTTTACAAATGTAGAGTGTATATTCAAGTTACTGAGCAGAGGTGTGTTGAGCTCTTGAAGGGGTGGTCTAATGGTTAAACAGTATTTTAGAAGTAAGATGTTCTTGTTGAGAATTGTTGTAGCTCTCTAAGTACAGTCTGACGGGATAATATCACGCTGTTCCTCTATTTTACAGCACATTTATGTAAGGACGGGCCATATGCAAGGAAGTTATGGGCTGAACTATGGTGATGAATGATTCTGGTGGCAATGTAAGGTTGAGTTGCAGCAATCACACCTGTTATTGTCATCACCAAGTTCATGACTGTTTTAGCACTGCCTTAATTAAGTTTTAGGAATAAGAGAATTTTACACTTCAGTATATCATAGTTTCAGGGAGGTATGGTGTCAGCATACTGGAGACTATTAATTCCTCCTATCTCCTCCACAAAGGATAAAATCTAACTGAGGCAATACATTCTTGGCACAGTTTGGAGGAATTCCAAGTCTCCAGTAAGAAGATCCTATCTCCATTAAGGACCCTGTGATGTAGTCAGAATATTGGAGATAAACGAGTCCTTCAAATATTGCCACGAAACACCACCTATATAGAAGGAAATTGTTTCGTGGCATAGTCAGGAGGAATCAGAAGTCTCCAATTCCCATACACAATCACAGGGTCCTTAAATATACAACTCAGCCTCATCTGATAAGTTTTTTAAATGTTATTGTTATAAAAAAGGAAGGATCTGCATTTTTCTGCAACATTATCAGAGCATGAGAAAGGCTCATCAATGTGACTACCCCATTTATAGTTGTGGCCAGATATTTCATAACCACCATGATAATCTGTGGGTACACAATTAAAACAGGATTGAAAAGTCACCATGGAGTAAGTTTTTGTTTGTATTACTTGTTCCTCAGATCATGATAAATGAAATGTAATTTGTGTTACAGGATTTGAATGACTATTATAAATGCCTAGCCTAAACTATGGGTACATGTATTACCATGTCTGTACTGGGGTAAAGAAAATATCTTTTGCAAAGGATCCTTACTGATGACATTTTGCTACTACAGTACTTCTTCATGTCAGTCCTTTCCTCAAATTTCCTGTAATGTAACCTTGTCAAAGGCTTCTCAAAAGTAATTTATGGTGTTAACTACTGTACATTCTCATTAGTATGTTACATAATATCAGTTGTAGAATCCTGTCTCTCTCAGGTTTATAAAATGTGTTTAGCTTTAAATAAAATACCTATCATTAGAGGCTACTGGTTCATTCAGTCAAGTGTCAAGAAACAATGTATTGTACTTGTTTATTTGATTTGCTCATAAGTACCAAGCAGCCTAGGCTCTGTCGAATTTAGTTGTGTAAAAGATAAAGTACTGTAATCAGTAGCCTCTGATGTGCCAAGTATATCACAGGCCCCTATAACCAATGTTGTGCACCGTTACGAAGAGTAAGTGTAGTGCCCTCATTTATGCTGATGTTATCATTATTTTTAGTATTATCCAGTCAGACTGACTGTGATGTTTAGCTCAATCTTTACCAGAGTATTGAGGTGTTGCTCAGTAATTGGCTTTGTGCAAGTTTTCAAACAAATCACCAGTTGGAGTATCTTGTAGATGTGCTATATCTAGTCAGTACTGTAAGTAGATTTGTAGCAATCAAATAAGATCAGTATTAACATTTATATGTTTGTATTTCTTTAACACTACCTTCTTGTGAAACCATGAGGGATAAAAGTATACTAACATAACAGTTCATTAAATAGTAAAGCACAGCGTACACTTTGAAACTGATTGTTTTCCATAAAATATATTGTAAATTTGAACAAATTTAAAGGCATTGGAAATTGTTCCGTCTCTCAAACATCCATTAATCCTGAGATGTAACAAAACTTGTCCCAAGTGACCAGGCAAGCACAGTAGATTGTTACATTCTGCTTTCCTAACAAATTTTTTTCCATTTACCACATTTGTCTAGTCAATTTAAATCTGGTTCAGACTCTTCCTAATTCAGTAAACTGTATTATACTAGAATTCAACAGCTTCCTACATATCTTACAAAAACACTGATCTCCACTACTGTACAGTACTTAGCATATGCATTTGCATTCCTTCTTTCCTTATTAATATGTAATCTCTTTTTCCTTCTCTAAAATAATAGCAGCTAACACTTGCTGAAGTTCAAAGGTTTGCCCTCCTATCCTATGTTTTAAGCCTCTTCCACACAAAAGGCAAACAGACGGCAGGCACGGGACACTGAGTGGAATGATCTCACTTTTTACCAGTGTTACCATATCAAACAATTCCAGGTACCCATTGACCACTTGTGTCCGACACCTACCCACAATATTGGTAATACTGTCTGCCCCCCGTCTTTTGCTTCTCGTGTGGAATGGGCTTCCTCTGTGAGTACTCATACCTACTATCTTTAAGATCATACTAAGGGAGGTAGTATTGTATTATTTATAACAGTGGGAATTAGGGGTTAACAAGGACTTCCTAAATCTACTGTCTCATTCTTGCCCTGAGAATTATATAAAGTAAACAGACTAAGAGGAAGAAGTTAAAAAAAAGAGAAGTCATGAAAACAATATTTAGATTACCGGTACATCTTTCATGTGATACTTCAGGATTAAATTGATATGACACTTCCTGGACTGACATTATGTCCTCTTCTTGAACCTCTTCCAATTTCCCATCAACTTCTCTCTCCTGTTCATCAGCAGCATTTTTCTCCCATTCAACATCAACTTTTCTGTTCCACTCATCACTAACCTTCTTCTTCCACTCCTCCTCCGTTCTCAGAATACCCCATAAAGATGAATTGTATCCCTTCCTGAAGAACCAGAGGCCAAAATCCACATTTGATGCTTCACTCATGGCTTGCAACTGAAAGAATGGACAAATAACTGTATCAGGCATTTGGTTATAAAGTATTTCTGGAGACTAATGGTATGTAAACTTGAAATATAAGGGTTTTGAATAAAAAAACATAATTGCATACTTATTATCTTAAGAGGCCCTTGGTGTTAGATTTGAAATTCCTCCAAATAATACCATGAAATAAATCCCCTCAGTATAGGTGCCCCATAGGGGGTTGGTGTAGCCTGCTAGGATGTGGGCAATATTGTGACCTGAGCCTTTCCTTACCTCTCCAAATATCCCTCCTTTACTTCGTTTTTCTTCATGCTTGCTATCCCTCCATTTCCCTGGTGAATACTAAGGCCCATACTAAGAGTCAGGAAGGTCTATGCGAGGGTGTTACCTTCGACCATCACCAGGGTCGAAGGTAACACCTTCGTATAGACCTTCAATCCTTACCACTAGTCATTTGTCCTGGCTGTTCCTACCAGTTCACTCCCTCCCCCTCCTTACCTTACTCCCCTAACTTGAATAATATATCGTATATTGCTTAGTTTTATAATAATACAGTGTAATTTACACTACTGTA
The DNA here is from genome assembly GCA_034508575.1 of Petrolisthes manimaculis. Lineage (NCBI taxonomy): Eukaryota > Metazoa > Arthropoda > Malacostraca > Decapoda > Porcellanidae > Petrolisthes > Petrolisthes manimaculis. The sequence continues at coordinate 23,386 of JAWZYT010003425.1, forward strand.
TATAGATGTAAATAACAATATTATAATACTTTTCTATACATACATGTATAGAGAACCATTTCAATAACTACTCAAATATTACAGGAAATATAAGAGCATAATGAAGCAGGAGAGCGGGATAACGTCCTCTCCCTCTCATGTTTTTATACAACTGAAGGGAAAATACGATGACCGTTAATATAATTATATACATGATCTGTATTGCCAATATTATTGTAAATGAATACACAATGGCTCTCAATTTGTGTAAAACAGCATTATAATTTTGTTATATACATGTATGCTGTGTAAATTACTTAGTACAGCAAAGTATTATTATAAAATTAAAGAATAGACAAAAATAATTCAAGTAACGGGAGGAGGGTAAGGAGGAGATGGGGGTGGGGCTGGGCTGAGTGTAGAGCAGGAGGGTAGCCAATTAGCTAATAATAATGATGATAATATTATTATACTTCTCTCACCTCCTCTATTTCATCTTTCATAGTCTTAGATGATGTGCTCACTCTACAACATTTGTATTATCATGAGAAAAGCAGTATAGCTTACCTATTAACTGAAAATATGACTTTGAAAACTGTCAGATGACAATCATTCAATGACAAGCAAAACCTCCTTCCAGCGATTACCCAAACTCATGGTGGAATTCGTAAGTGTTATAAATAACTCGCACACATTCCCCGAAACAATAGTATCGACTTAACACCTTTTCATACATTATCTGATGTTGTTTTCAGTTCATCATATCTATTTTCTCACAGTAGTTTTGTATAAGTTTGGAAATAATTGTGGAAGGTCAGCGGGAAGACACGGGTATACCCTTGCCTTGCCTTCGACCTTCCTATAGACCTTCGTTCCAATAACGGCTCTGACTATTGGTATACTAATGCCTTCCCCTGTACCTTCCACCCTCGACCTTCCTGACTCTTAGTACGGGCCAAAGTATTTTTGCCCTAGCACAGCTTCTCTTTTCCACTTTCTATCATCATCCCTCAAGGGGTTTGCCACAGCAGAAGAGTCTCCAGTTCATTTCTCTCTGTTACTCCACTTTACAACACTAGCACACCGTCCTCATCCAGTCAAGCCCTCCCCTTCCACTCATGTTTCTCTGCCTTATGCAATCATCCATCCCATTTACTCATCTGGTTGGTTTGTCTTTCACATCCAGTGCCACAGTTTCACTCCCATACACTGTTGTTAATCACATTTACATTATTTCTTTTCATCAATACTTACATTCTTGCATGACCACATCATCCCTTGTCCAACATCTTTGCAGTCTTTGGGATGATAAATGTGGAAGAGGCCATAATCCAAGGACCTGCAAAAATACAACTTGAACGTTAACTGGTCAACACATGAACCTACGATATACAGGTTTTCTAGTGGTCGTGCTGAAAACATACAATAGCCTGAGTCTACGATCTTTCACTAATCTTTATGTTACCTCCGTTTCAAGTCAGAGAAATTAAATAATAATCTTATGAATGTTTCCTATTTGGATATTGGATGAGGAAATAAAAAAAAAAATTATACTAGTATTAGGACACAACATCCAGTGCAATGGGCCACATTCACATACTGTACATAAAAGTTTCTACCAGACTTTCCTACACAACTGATAAAGCAGGGCGATGTGATAGCACAAAATCTATTAACCACGTAAATCCCTGGTGGTATTTCTACAGTACAGTATAAGCTGCAAGAATAACGGAAAAACTACAATAAATCCAATTAAAGAAAAAACAGTATTAAAGAATATTAATGTTAGTTTAATTTTCTAGACTTTCAAGCAGAATACTTTACCTAATAATCTTGTAGTATTTCATTTTGGATGTTTTTTCCAAGAATTTCAAGTCTTCACCTCCCCATCCATTCCTCGCAGAATTCAGACCACTGATTTTGAGAAAGTCAGACTTGTAGAGGCACACCATCCCTGTAAATGTGGTGCTTCAGGTGACTTGGAACATGAACTTATGTTTAAGGTTGTGTTCAAATTGTTCCATTAAGTGAATAGGAATTGGTGTAATCCAGAGCACCCTCCAATTATTCATAGCACCAGTTGAAGAGCAAATGTAAAGATACCAGTATATTTTCAAAATAAAAACAGAACAACCATGAGGGGTTTAGTAATAATTTTATATCCACCTGATAATACCATAAATGTTAAATATAAACAATTGTAAACTTTAACATACCATATCAGTTAGAAAAAAATGAAGAAAAAATTATTCACTATGTAAGTATACAATACTGTAAAGGGAAACTATTACATAACACAAGAAATTGCTCACCATGACCCCACAGGCGCCAGAAACCACTGTGGTCATCAATGAAGAGGGTGTCAAGTGGTGGTGGAACTTTCTTGCCAAATAGTGAAAACACCAGCTCAGGGTTGTATTGAGAGAAAACTATAGGGAAAAACACCTAGAGAATGATAAAGAGAAACACACAAAAATCAGCAGATCAGTCAGAGTACCAGTATGCTAAATTAATCATTAAAAATAATGTTCACTACACACAGAAATGTCTTGCTATACACTATTGTTTCCTGGTTTCTTTTCAAATGTTTAAAAATTCTAATTACAGCTTCTGCATTTGGCACTCATTATCTGAAGTTGGTAATTACGGTATATGGTAGTTCTCTATCTTTTCATTGTACAGTACTACTTACAGTATTTCTGTTCCTCCACTGAAAGTTAGTGATTTACAGCCTCTATCTGGCAGTAGGATTCTGTAACACCTTGTAGAGTAATAAACTATTATCATCAATACCCCATTTCCCTTTTTCCAAGGGGTGGGTAGGCTCTAGCACCAGTGCAGGACCCCCAACAGGCAAAAGGTCCAGCTCTGAGGCTATCTGAGCCTTTGGTAGGGTCATTGTTAGAGAGCAGGGTCCCCAACTCGCACTCCCTCCATGTATTGTAGGGGGACACGAGGCTGACTGCACCATCACAAGAATAATGGGTGATGGGGAGGTCACTTCTCTACACCGACAGTAATGTAAGTAATGTAATATCTTATAGGAAATGGTAACATTGAGAATAATTTACCTGGTGATTTTGGACTGGCATGGTGAGACAACGAAGAAGGAAATCTGGAGTGAAGAGTACATCCACATCACAGAGGAACACCACTTCACCTTCTATTTCACTCTGTTCCACACCTACATTCAGTGCCTTGGAGCGGGAAAAAGACTCTTGCGGGAGTTCAATAAAATCGGTTTGGAGATCTGTCATGTTCTTGGCAGCTTCTACGAGTGCCAAACGATTATCCTCCATGTACTTGTCAAAGAAGCACACCACTGTCAGTCCAACCTTCACATTTCCACTGGCTACCACTTTCTGCAGGTTATTGAGGAAAAGTTTAAAGATTTCAGGACGACCTTTGAGTGGCATGATGATGTTGATCCTCTCTGTGGTGGCCACCTGGGTGTGCAGTGTGACCCGACTGGCCTGAAGTGGGTAGAGGACCGTCACCCGCTCAGCCAGGGTCAGCTCGGGTCGTCTGCACACCACATCGACCTCCACCCCAACACCAGGCACGTCTCGGTATCTGTAGGCCATAAAGTATTGCCTCAGCTTCATGAATCATATACTCCAGTCCCCAGCCTCACTCATTTCCCTCTTCCTAGCCTAACTACAGTAATTCCCTCCTCATTTCATTATCCTCTTACTTTACTCTTTTCCTTTCCATCCTCATACCTTAATACAGTACAGTACTTTCTCTCTTTAACTCATTACTTCACATCTTCCTCATACCCTGGCCTCCTACATAATTTCCACCCCACTTCATATCCCCCTACTTTACTCCTTCCCTTTACATCCTCCTAACTCACTATTTTCCCTTGACTCTACTCATTACCTCACATCATCATCTCTCCCTGGCCTCATACCTAACTCCTCCCTCGGTCCCTTCTCTATTTCCAGCCTCCTCCCTCACATCTTCCTGTCTTTCCTTCCTTTGCATCACACACATACACCAAGGTTACAATTCCTCCGCCTCACTTGAACTGCTTCATCTCTAGTTCTTTTAATTTCTTCCCCTAGTGGGGGAGAACCTACCTCACCCTCCTACCCCTTTCCTTCAGCCAGCTCAGATATTAATGTACAGTAATCCTGGGTATGACTATAAACTACAACCGGTGGTGAGGCTCTGATTGGGGACTTTTTGGAGTTGTAGGGAAAGTGGAGTTACCCTTTAATCACCATTACTCCTAAGTCCATTCTGACCCGAAATGGTAGCACCTGTTCAGGGTACCTGCTGCCTTGTAGGGTATGCCTTTTTAGGCAAAGGCTAGGAGAAGGAAAACTCTGAATCCAAACCCCCTGCTGCCTTGTAGTGTATGCCTTTGACAGGCAAAGGCTAGGCCCACCGCCGATACCTGTGGTGGCTGTAAGCAAGGGCATGCTAACCACAGAAATGGCCCCCAGTCCCCGGCAGCTCTTAAATGGGCAGGGGGTGCGAAGAATCTCCGGACTGAACATAAAAGGGAAAATACAAAAAAATAAAATAAATCTGAGAGTGGGTACAGTGAACGTTGGGTCGATGGTGGGGAGGAGCAGAGAGGTGGTGGAGATGTTGAAGAGGAGGAAAATAGATATTTGTTGTGTACAGGAAGTACAATATATAGAGGAGAGGGAAGTAAAATGTTGGGATGCGGAGAGGAACGCTACAAGCTCTGGTGGGCTGGAGAAGAGATGAAAGTAGGAGTAGGTATACTGGTACGAGAGGAGCTAGCGGTGGATGTGATAAAGGTTGAAAGAATAAATGCTAGAATAATAAAGATAAAGATTGTCATGGGAAGGAAAGTTACAAACATATTTTCAGTATATGCACCACAAGTAGGTAGGCCGGAGGAAGAAAAAGAAGCCTTCTGGGGTACGTTGGATGATGCAACAATAGTGCCAGAATCTGAGGTACTACTAGTTGCAGGTGACCTACACAGACATATTGGAGAGGACAGGGGAGGATTCGAAGTCATGGGTATATATGGATTTGGAGTGAGAAATCAGCAAGGAGAAAGGATACTGGAATTCTGCCAAAGTAAAGAGCTGAGGGTCATAAATACAATGTTTAAAAAGGACAGGGAGAAGAAAATTACATATAAAAGTGGAGGAGCAGAAACACAAATTGATTTCATACTGCTGAAAAAGGAGAGAGAGATACATGTAAGAGACTGTAAAGTCATCCCAGGAGAGGAGTGTTTAACACAGCATCGTCTATTGAGAGCAGATCTAAATGTGACAGACTTAAAGAGAACAAAAATGAAGAGGGGCAAAAAGAAAATAAAAGAGTGGAAACTAAAGGATGAGAATACACGAAGACAATTTGAAGTGAAGGTTCAACAGAAAAATAATAGAAACAGAGGGGGTTGGAAGCAGCTGAGTGAAAATGTTCTGGAGGCTGCAAAGGAAGTTTGTGGTGAAACCACAGGACACAGAAGAAGGCGAAGAGAAACATTGTGGTGGAATGAAGCAGTGCAGAGGTCATTGCAGGAAAAGAAAAGGGCATACAAGAGATGGCAAAGAACACAGAATGAAGAAGATAAAAGAGAATATAAAGAGAAAACAAGACAGGCAAAAAGTGAAGTAGCCAGAGCAAAGAGGCTGGCATGGGAAAATTGGAGTGAAGAACTGAATAGTTGTGAGAAGCAAAAAGAAATGTTTAAAATTGCAAAACAAATGAAGAGAGAGAGTAAAGATGTAACGGGAGCAAAGTATATAAAGGATGAAAGGGGAGTTATCAAGATAAATATAGAAGAGATACTTGGGAGGTGGAAATGTTACTTTGAAGACTTGTTAAATGAGGAAAATGAACACATGCTGGAAGAGACGGACATGGTAGAAGGACCAATAGAAGAAATATCAGAAGAGGAAGTTAAGAGCATTAAAAGGAATGAAAAATGGAAGAGCAGCAGGTCCAACGGGAATGACAAGTGACTTGATAAAGAAAGCAGGTGTTTTAGGAGATTTAACAAGAGTATTTAGAAGTATAGTTGACGAGGGAGAAATTCCTGAAGGCTGGAAAAGTAGTGAGACTGTCCCAATATATAAAGGAAAAGGAGATGCCCTAGAGTGTGGAAAATATAGAGGAATTAGACTATTGGAGCATGGAATGAAACTATTTGAGAAGGTATTGGAGGAGAGGTTGAGGAAACTGATAAAAGTGGATAGTCGGCAGTTTGGATTTTGCCAAGGAAAGTCAACAACAGATGCAATTTTTATAGTGAGGCAAATGCAGGAAAAGTTCAGTGAGAAGAAGAAGTTGTACCATGTGTTTGTGGACCTCGAGAAGGCATTTGATCGAGTGCCAAGGAGAGCGATTGAGTGGGCACTGAGGAGACAAAAAGTGCCAGAAAGGCTTGTGGCTGCAGTCATGTCTCTGTATGTGGAATCAAGGTTAAGGGTGAAAACAAAGGCAGGCACATCAGAGGAGTTTGACATTGGAGTGGGAGTACACCAGGGATCAGCTCTTAGTCCACTACTCTTCATCACAGTAATGGAGGAGGCTACTAAATTGGCAAGAGGAAATGGTCCGTGGGAACTGCTCTATGCTGATGATCTGGTCTTGACAGCAGAATCAAAGGAAGAAGTAACAAATATGTTTAACAGGTGGAAGGAAACGATGGAACAGAGGGGGCTGAAAATAAACATGGAAAAGACAAAAATGATGGTGACTGGAAACAAGGCTCGAAATTTAATTCAGTCAGGAAGATGGCCATGTGGATGTTGTGGAAGAGGAGTGGGAACAAACTCAGTGCTGTGTACTGACTGTAATAAATGGTGTCACCAACGATGCTCGGGTTTGATAATTCTCCGAGGTGTGCGGAACTTTGTATGTCCTAGATGTGTGAGGGAGGGGATGGGTAGTGATAGTGATGGTGATGAAGAGGATGCCGGGTTGATGGTAAATGGAGGCGTGTTAGAGGAAGTGCAACAGTTCTGCTACTTGGGAGATGTGTTGGACTGTGAAGCAGGAGTGGAAAGAGCGGTAAGAGCGAGAGTAGCAACTGCATGGGGAAGATGGCGAGAAATGGCCAGTTTATTGGTGAACCGCAGCATAGGGCTGAGGACCAGAGGAAGGACATACGAAGCCTGTGTGAGACCTGCTCTTATGTATGGAACAGAAACATGGGCATTGACAAACAGACTGATGGTGGTTATACGCAGCTGTGACCGTAGAATGCTGAGATACATAGCAGGAATAAGGTGGCAAGATGGGAGGTCTAGCTGTGAAGTGTGGGGTTGAAGACCTTTCTGTTAGGTTGAGGCAGAGAAGACTGAGATAGTTTGGACTTGTGAGAAGAGCGGAGGGGGGGGTGTTGAGTGAGGTGGAGGAGGTGAGAGTCGGGGGCCGGCAACCGGTGGGAAGGCCCAAGAAAAAGTGGAAAACGTGTGTAATGGAAGATATGAATTTAATGGGAATAGAAGAAGTCGTGACGTGTGTGTGTGAACATCAGTTGACCTGGTCCACGATAACGGGCTTGATTAAGCCTATGTCCAGTGTCGGATCATAAAAAAAAAAAAAAAAAAAAAAAAAAAAAAAAAAAAAAAAAAAAAAAAAAATATGGTACAAGATAGACAGATGTGGAGAACAGTCATCGCCCGTCCAACCCCATCCTAAATGGGAAAATACGGACGTTAAACGAAAATGATGATGATGATGATGAGTAATCCTGGGTACATTAGCACATTTATAAACAGAATTTCAGGCTGTTTGCAGCACCATTCATCACAAAATACTATACTGTATTACAAAGAGTCTAATGACAGTTTTAGCAGACTTGCTACTTCAGTAGTATGGCACAATCACACCAGCAGATTTTCCTTTGTCCTTCATCCTTCCATCTGGGTTTGTGGGTGTCCTCCAAACCTTGTAAAGAGTAGTAGGATAGAGAAAGCATTTGATTGACAAGAGGGAGAAAAGGGTGCCCTGTGATGACTCCTTAACCCACCTGATGTGCCTGCAGTTGTCCTTGGTGTAGAAGTTGCCTCCTTTAGTAGCCAGAAACATAATGGCTTCAAGTCGAACCTGTGGATGACGGGAATGTGATGTCAGTGTGCAATTTGTAAAAAGTCAATCAAGAATCTTACTGGTAGTGACTTAGAGCTGAAGTCAGTAATGATTTGGGCAGCCATTTTTTAATGATCTTGTATAAACGACTGTATTGGTCTATGTATGTATGAAGACAACTGCTTTAACACACACGTTTATAATCACATACCTTCCGAAACATTTCATACTCAAGGCTGTGGGGTGCCCGTTTGTTAGAGCCCCCAGTCATGCCTCTGTTGGTGTACACGCTCTGGCCGTCATAGCTTGAAAAGTAGATGTGATCATTTCTGTTTGGAGAGGAGTACAAAGGTTGTATTTTAATATACAGTACAGTACATAACTACCGGTAGTTGGAATTAGGTAGGAAAGTTTGCATTATAGTTACCAAAAAAGTTATGTATGAGATGATCCTGTTAAATATTATTTATATAAAAAAAAAATTACAATTCCATCTCCTATTATATAAACTAACTACAGTACTGTCCATACTAACATGGTGTGAGTGACGGCAGTAGAAGCACGGTCGCCCCAGGTGGCATGCTCAGGAGTTAATACATAATGCCTCCATCTTGTTGACATCATGTAAACCATACCTGAGGGATGACAACTACTGTATCATCATCTTCAATTCTGTAGCTATTGTCATCATATAAAGTACAACAGACCCAGGATATTCAAAGGTGTTTAAGTGCCCCCCATTTTCCAAAATCTGGCTCACTGGGTCCTCTGCAACCCACTGTGCAAACTTCACACATCAACAGATTGTACCACATGTAAGATGTTATACCAATTGCACACGGCAGACTAATATTTTGTCAGTAAACTGCAGAAGTAGATTCTTCTAAAGAGTTACAAAAATCAGACTATTACTACGGTACTACCATAATACTGTATTGGTGATCACCTCCCAACATAGTTTGGAGAAATATGTATTTTCTGTACTGTAATCATAAATTTGACACCAAAACACTATTTCCATAACTTTGATATACAGTACTGTACTGTATTACCATATTTCCAGACCTACCTGAGAAAAAAGTGACAAATACCAGCACTGACAGTGTCACTATGCAAGAATTGTTTGGACTCCGACGACGGTAGAGAGGCATGATGGCTGGCACATATGTTGTTCTCCTTCCAACTGCACCTCCCTCAGTCTTGTCTGAAGCAAGCATCATATAACCTGTAACTAAACTCTATCAACTTCCGACAGTACAAAGAAGTAATATTTGTAAGTATGTTTGAGAAAATATTAATAGTGCCTTTAAAATTAAAGAAAAGCATTGGTCCCGGTACTAGGGATTATACCCAATTAAGTTGTAAAAAATATGAAATATTTTAAAACTTTAACATGACAAACCTAGCTTGACTGGTCATTCAGAATCAAAGGTGTGTGTCCTGGCCTAAGTTAGCATAGTAGATAATTAAGGGCAGATATTAATGTGGTTTTCATAAACAGCTCTACAATCAGTTATAACTATGGCTGTGATGAATACATCAGAGTAGTTACAAAACTGTCAGTTAATGAGTTACACCATGCACTACAATATTATATAGTACAGTAGTATAAGATTTAAGTGAAATTATGTAAGGGTAACAAGTAGCATATACCTGTAAGTAAATGTACTTCCCTGTGTGAACACAACTAATAATGTAACCACACCTGACGTAACAATAACACCATCAGTATAACACATGGCTGTAATAAACACCATACAACTGTTACACCAGACGTTTGTAAGGTAATGAGTGTGTGATGTGGGTTACCATCTATAAACACATGAGGGAAGGCTACCATTATAACCTTACAATTGTAGACTGAATATTTTATCTGTACAGTACACTGGACATTATAATTTTGGACTGGCACTACGAAAATAATAAGTTTCAGAAGGTACAGTACTTATGTAACGTTACACATGAACTTTCACATTGTTGAAGAATAACTGTGTTCTTTCCAAAGCAACACAACTATCAGTGACAACAACACATGGTGAACTGATGATGAACAGACTGAATTAATCATGGAACAGTAACGTTAGTGAATTAAAATTTTACAGTACAGTAACGTTACACCATTCCACCCTCAGTGACAACACGAGGTGAATTGATGATGAACTGAACTATGTAATAATGGAACAGTAGTGAATTTACAGTACACCATTCTACCCCCATTGACAACACGAGGGCACTATGGCAGGGCACTGAGCTCATATACACACTGACTCACTGCCCACACACACACACACACACTGATGCACAACTGGCTGGGAATGGTGCCAACTTTACTACTAGTAAACAGTCACCAGCACTAATAATAAGTATACAGTTTTGGTTGAAGCTTTGTTGTTGAACAGTCCAATTCACCTAAAATGAAGTAATTACACTGGAGATGTTATTGTGTTTATTTATTTACCGTCTCTGGGTATTCGAAGCACATCTGCTGAATGCCTACTACAGTACTACTGGTAGTGGTGGTAGGATTAGGAAGCTTAGCTTACTAATAAAATATAACTGTTTATCACAAATCACAAGTCACGTGTAGCTATTCTGACTTCTGACCAGTGATGCCACTCTGAAATGTTCAATATCCCAAGACTAGCGCCCAAAAAATCCCAAGATTGGACAAAATATCCCAATATTAACTAAAATGATAATCCTCACCTGAAATTTGAAGACTTATAGAACAAATATAGGCAGAGGAGTGGAGGAGTATTACTACCACTCCCTCCTGGCTCTTCAGAATCGCTCATTTTAACTTTAATACTGGGAATAGTATGACGCTAATCACTTATTGTAGGGATCAACTCGATCCTGTTAAAGTTCAAGCAAGACTAAATCCGTTCCATGAATATCTAGAAATCCCAAGGTTTACAAAACTATCCCAAGGCCAATCCCAAAATTCCAAGATCTTGGGATACATCCCAAGGAGTGGCATCACTGCTTCTGACTCAGTTCTGAGACAGTCACAGCAGGGAAATATGTCAATAATAATGTCATCCCAGTCCATAGAAATTCAGTAATGACTTGCAAAAGGTTATTTCTATTATTACACTATTATTTTGGGTAATTTATCGTCGTTACCATTTACCTGCAGCAGCAAGATAATTTGAACTCTTCTTCTTCTTCTTCTTCTTGGTATTTGTTGATAATTTGAACTTTCTGTCATTCAGCCCGGGTGCATATTCTTGAACTACATACGTGCTCGTCTTATGATTACCTGTAAAGTAGCCTAGTCAACCTAGTACGAAAAACATGTCTCGTTAACTGCATTCGAGTTAGATTTTTTTTTGTTCAATCTTGTTTTTTTTTTAAGGTAACATCTGAGATTTTACCAGTTTTAATGAGTGGCAACAATGATACATATTATATCCAGAAGAGTTGGTAGCTTGAGTTACCTATAGGCCAATATGTATTAAAATTTCTCACTGGTCTCTTCTTATCGTTTATGGTAAACATTATTTACAATCATTGGCTGTACAGTTGCGTGCCTCGGTGAAGCATGTGAGGCGACAGGACTTTTGCCGCCGACTGTACCTACAACCCACCAATCACAGACTGTGCCGTTTGTCCTCCGCCTACTTAACCCTCAAAATACAGTGTTTTTTTTACATACTTTACCAAAGATATCTGTGACATTCCTACGAACAAGATATTTTAACACGTTATGTCTACAGTTGTACTTAACTATATCTTACATTAAAGTACATACATACATTTACGATACTTTCTACGGTATAGGCTATTCCCTCCTCTACAGATTTCCTCAGATACATACAGTATTTTTTGTCGAGTTCTTCTATTTGCTTCAGGGCTTTATTGTACTAACAGCAATGATGGCAGAATCTGTAACATAAAAAAATCAAAATTACACATTGTAAATGTTAGAGTATAAATGAAACAGAATAAATGTATAGTACTATATAGGCTTAGACAATCATATTCCTCTAAATACCATGACATTAAAGTATCGCTAGGTGTTAATACTGACAGACAGAATACGATGGAATTAAATTTGAGAGAAAAACATTAACCATTTAGGGAATATTTACTGAGGCAGTTTAAAGCTGAACAACTTATAGAAATCTTATATCATTAATCATTTAGGATAATATGCAACAATTTTATGTAATACAGTACATACTTTGTCCAGTTGTACTCTAAACCTATTGTATTAAATGATTCTGTATTCATATACCGGTATATTTCTACTTTGAGTATATATTAAATTTATAAGATAATAATTGTGTATAGCCATATAGATAAAATCTGTATAATAGAAGTAATAACATGCAACTACTGTATATTATATGTGCAGTTGGCTATAATATAAAATAAGGTTATAGTATATGAATAATAACTTAATGCAAATTTACTACATACACTATAACATCCAAGTAATATTCTAAAAATCAGAATACCTTCAACTGAAATAAAATAAAATATATTCAAGTACCCGGTAATATATTAAAAGTCAGAATACCTTCAACTGAAATAAAATAAAATATATCCAAGTACAGTAATATATTAAAAGTCAGAATACCTTCAACTGAAATAAAATAATATATATTCAAGTGCCCGGTAATATATTAAAAGTCAGAATACCTTCAACTGAAATAAAATAAAATATATCCAAGTACAGTAATATATTAAAAGTTCAAATACCTTCAACTGAAATAAAATAAAATAAATATATATACTCCTTTTCTATATATTCTCTAATGAACAAACAGAAAAGAACAAAATTACTATTTTTAACTTAACAATAATGTATACTCCTCATAAATTATGATTATTAGATGAAACTGAACAAAATAATACATAAAATTTACTTCCATATAATAATGTATACTCTTCATAAATTATGGTCATTAAATGAAACTGAACAAAAATAATATAGGCCTATACAATTTACTTCCATATAATAAACAAAATCCTCATGAATATTTACAAACTACAAAAAAATAATAACAAGCTTGGGGGTTTGGGGGGAGTGCGGGAATAAGGGGACAGGCTTGGGGGTGCGGGAGTAGGGGGACAGGCATGGGGGGTTAGGGGGGTGCGGAAATAGGGGACAGGCTTAGGGAGGGTTAGAGGGGTGCGGGAATAGAGGACGGGCTTTCTACCCACCCCAAGCCTGTCCCCTTATTCTCGCACCCCCCAAGCCTGTCCCCTACTCCCGTACCCCCTTAATTAAGCCTATTTGCCATATTAATTTACAGTATATTATTATAACAAAACAATTAATAGTTCAGATAATAAAATGAGTGTAATTTTTTCCAGTGAGTCTGAAGGTCGGAGGTGACAGCAATGTGTTTACTTTATTATGATCACTCCACCTCCTTCACAAACTATTTATATTTCTCCACATAGCGAACCAATTACGCAACATAGACAAATTTAGTTCACATCATTGGATTAAACAGTGATTTTACAATTATAACTCATTAATCATAACTCGATACGATAATAAATCATGTAATTACGGCGAGTATAAGTAAGAGAATACAATTTAATGTTTATACAACCATTTACTAATAATAGATATTTACAGTAATTACGGAATCAATATTAAAATAAACAAAATTGTAATTGTGCATAAGTTTCTCTTTAACATGATGGTGATGTCAGACTTTACATAAAAAGCGATATAGTAGAGAAAAAGAAAGGATTTGTGTGAATAAGTTTCATTACGGTAGGCCTGTGTCGACAGAAAGGTGGCACAGCGGCCCTAACCTGCACTGTCTCATCACGTGGTGGGTCACGTGGGTGTTCATGTGATATGGTGCTCTATTTGGAGAAATATAATTATTTTATGAAGGTTTGGAGTGATCATGTGATATGGTGCTCTAAGTGGAGAAATATTATTATTTTTTATTAACAAAGTATTGATATTATGGGTATTGACACAGTAACTTAATTAATAATTGACCAATAATAATGTCACGTGTCAAGTGGAGGTAGGTGGCGTATTATTAGTATCAGTAAAATATTGATGATTATATATTATTCCATATTGATATAATTTAATTTACCATATAAATATCTAACATCGATAAATATACCTTAAAATTGACAAGTGACAATATCGAGGGTCGACAAAAGCTGGAGTCTTTGGGACAACAGAAAATGTTGGTAATGATTCTTTGACACATTCAAAGTATACATTTGCCATTATTTCTATCGACTCATTTCGTTCCTTAATTTCCCTGAGAATGAAAATCTGATTTACTAATTCACTAACCCCCTCTGAGCTGCCCTCCAACTCCAAACACGCCGATACTTCATCATATGAGATAAAGCATTGGTGTGTCCTAGCTAAATAGATTAGTCTCTCTCTTAAATCCCTTATAAAATCCCCTGGAAGGCAAATCTCAACACACACGGTCATTGTCGTCAGGTATATAGATGCTGTTTTGGCTTTGTAATGTGGAATTAGTATGTATTAATGACAAGCAAGGAGCTCCCTCTTTTATGTGTGTTTGTGACCAAGTGTGAGTTTGGTCTGACCCCGTGACCAAATTCAACCCTTTATATAGTATTCACGGACCAATCACAGGTCACGGAGTATTTACCCAATCATATGGCAGTATTTGAAAATTTGAATATTTAAAGATACTCACCTAGCCAATCAAATGGTAGGATATTAAAATTCATATATTTGAAATTATTCGCCTAGCCAATCAGGTGGCAGTATTTGAACATTTAAATATGTGAAGGAATTCGTCCAGCCAATCAGCTGTCAGTATTTGAAAATTTAAAAATTTGAAATCTTTCTTTCAACCAATCAGAAAACGTTATTAGAAATTTGAATGTTCAAATTCATTTGTTCAGCCAATCAGGAGACGGCATTAATTTGTTATTATTTTTCTAGACTAACATATTTATTTCCGTTTTACCAATGTATGGCTGTGATTAAAAGGTTAAAATAAACTATATTAATTACATTTATAATAAATTAATCGTAAGTTTGTATAGAAATGTTAAATATAAGCATAATGGCGTTATCCAAAAAGTTCGTTCACACACACAAACACTGTTATTTTTAATTATTATGCCAATATTTTAATTATATAAATATTTACGAGTACTAGAAATTTACATAATTATTTTACTAATATAATTGACACTTGTAATTAAAGTAAAAAAATATGTTATTCATTTATTTACAATGTTTACAACGGGATAGCTAATTGTTTGTTTGTTGATGCGGCCAAATAAACAGAAGAGGGAATCTCAAACAGGATGAAGATTTATTTACAGTTATTTTTCCAATAAAAACTGCACATTATTATTATTACGGACAAAACCCCGTAATGGAGATAGCCTATTGTCTGTAGTTAAGTGATCACTACTTAATTAAGGGTTTGGGCGCTCTTTCGGCCCCAGCCACTCCATTTTATTTCTTCAACTGTCCTTCTTTCTTTCAATTTCCTTCCTGCTTGCTGTCTCACCTCTCTATCACCTTTTCCTGACGGCCGCCCAAACCCTTAAAGTGTTGCCCATATCAGTAATTAATAAAGGCAATATATACCCCCTACGGGTAGAACTGAAAGGGAGTAGCTGGGGCCGAAGGGGCGTCAAAACCCTTAAAGTGTTGTCCATATCAGTAATTAATAAAGGCAATATATACCCCCTACGGGTAGAAATGAAAGGGAGTAGCTGGGGCCGAAGGGGCGTCAAAACCCTTAAAGTGTTGCCCATATCACTGAGATTCCCTCCTATTTATGTGGCCGTATCAACAAACAATTAGCTATCCCGTTGAAAATATTGTAAGTTAAACAAATGAACAACGTAATATGGGATGTGGCCGAAGGGGCGTCAAAACCCTTAAGTATTGCCCATGTCACCACAGACAAGAGATGGATATATAGTTATATCAATATAAATATTTCCCTGAATTATATTTATATTAAATTATATGATAAAGATGAATATGATATAGTTATTTCAATATAAATATTTCCCTGAATTTTATTTATATTAAGTTATATATGATATAGTTATCTCGATATGAATATTTCCCTGAATTATATTAAGTTACCTGTATATGAAAAAGATAGATATGATAATTATGAAGTTACCTTTTTTATTATTTCCCATTATTAAATTAAGTTATATGATAAAGATGGATATGATATAGTTAGTTAGTTACCTTTTAATGATAATTTCCCTGAATTATATTAGATGGATAATAATATCTTAAATATGTTAATTAATTACCTTTGTATGCATATTTCCCTGAATTATATTAAGTTATTCACCCTGTCATCACACTAATAAGGTTTGAGAGGCCACAAATTCATTATCTTTGTTCCTCACACTGCCACCGAAACAAGAAAAACATATTTATTTCACTTAACTTACCGTATTAACATAGTACAGTTCAGTTCGTATATTCCCACTATGGTATTCCGTGTCTGTAGAAATAGTTGACTTCTCTTTTCATCTACACCATATTATGTTTAATTCATAGATAAAATTAGTTATGGACTTCATACACACACCTCATTATGTATATTATATTAATTTTCTATATACATTTACCAGTGAGTTTATAACCACTAACTTTAAAGTTCATATATATATATATTTAACGATAACTTATTACATTAATACACACTATATATATATTAACAACCATTAGTTTTTATAATTAATGTATTCGGAATAGAAAATTCAATTGATTATTATTTAATACCGTATTTTTTAGTACTGCGAAGAAAACACCCTTACTCAACACAGGTTATTGGTTAACTGTTTTAATTTATAATAATTTGGTACATTTTTCTTTCTTTATTCCAGTGTTGTCAGGTCTGTTTGACGAAATTTCCCCAGCTTGAACATCAGAATCTTCATTTTTACTTCAATTTTAACATCAGAATTTCCCTTTTTGCCTAACTTCATTATCAGTTTCCCTTTTTGCCTCAACTTGTGTCTGACATTATGCTTACAGTACATCCTGCTGATGTATACCTACAATGTAATGTAGATTAACTGGTACAAACTTAATCAGAATTTCCCTATTTGCCTCAAATTGAACATCAGAATTTACCTTTTTGCCTCAAATTCAACATCAGAATTTACCTATTTAACTGAATCATTCCCCGTTTACTCTTGAACATTGACAGTCTTTCTTTTTTATATTATTTCTGGTAGAAATTTCCGTTTACTCCTGCATAACAATATATTATAATTTCCCCGTGTAGACTTCAAAATTCCCTAAACCAGAGAAGTATCCCTGCACCTGGCATGACTGGTGACTTTCCCGCCAAATATCCAGGCAAAACAAGTCCCAATACTCACTCATTAGTAGCCTACAGTTATATTAATTATACTAGTTTAATTATATCAATATAATATGTAGGCAAAACTAATCCCAATACTCACTCATAAATACATGAATATATTAATTATACTGATGTTTAATTATATCATTATAATATCCAGGCAAAACTAGCCCCAATACTCATTCACTGGCTGCTGCTGTTGTATTAAGGCGTCTTCTATTTATGCCATATCAACCCTGGTCAGGCAACCCGGTTGCTCGAATCGTCGATTTGGCATGTTCTATTTACATCAGTCAACCTGGTTCACCCCAACCCGGGTTGCTCTCAGAGCAACAGGACCAACCCAGTGCAATAGCAGGGTTACGTGGCGGTATCTGGCAACTTTTACAGGTTGCTCACAGCTGACGCGCCAAAAACAAACACTGCAGGCTGGTAAGCCCAGGGTTCAGGTAAGCCCTCTTCAGAAATACATATGACATTTTAGCATAACACGAGACATAATCTTCAAAATACGTAAAGGAAATATGATTTTGAAGTGGCATGAGTACCCTAATCAGTAACATTTGAGGGAAATGTCTATTAATGTTTACAAACAAAGGAATATCAACCCGGGTTGGTGGTCGGCGTGTACTATTTACACCATCCAACCCGGGTTTTTCGGAGCAACCCAGGTTGCCAACCCGGGTTGATCAAGTGGCATAAATAGAAGACGCCTCTATATTCATATAATATTTATAAATAATGTCACATACTGCCGTCAAGTACAGTACTATGATATTATATAAATAATCCTACATTATTATTTATTTTTCACTTGTATGTAGCCATCATATTGGAGGTGGAAATATTGGTGAATGGTAGATGTAATGGTAGACCAGCTGCCAGGGCTGCGTTCAGGATGGCAGCGCGGGTGGCGCGCGACACTCGAAATCGTTCAGGAAGGCAGCGCGCGCTGTCTGTGCGCCGCAAAATGCGTCACCCAGTCGTCGCGGCTTTGAGAGGTGGGGCGACCGCGAGACTCGCGACCGCCACCCTCAATTGTAAACAAAGATGGCCGCCCAAACATTGAAGATACAGTGCCCCTACTGCCACATTTTGCTTAATAATGTCAATTCCTTGGCATTGCAACTATCATCATGCCCTGGTAAGTAAAGAACGTAACTGCAAGTATAGATGTAAGTGAAAATAAAGTAATATTATTGAGCAAATTTGAAGTAATGGCTGTCTAATGAAGAGTGCGAGGGTTGTTGTGAGCAGTACATTTGTTAAAATAAGTTTATAAATGATCTAGCATGTTGCATGCATCGTATTGTTGGTATATTTATTGGGTTGATGTCAAAGTTTTGTTTGTTATAGATAGTTTCAAGGGAATCAATTTTCACAGCCACGGATGAGCAGCAGTCCATAGTACACGTCTATGAAGGCAGCCACACTGAATTACCAGCAACAATATAACTGAAGCACCTGTAGTTCAAACTACTAAACAACACATGATGGTTGGCAAATATTTTTAGTTTAATTAACCACAGAGAATTGAATCATTGTGACTGGCTGAGGGAACAAACTTATGTTCATTACAGTTCATCTTTGCTCATATTTATTGGAATGGAAAAACACTCTCCTCAAATCAAGTCATAATTATTGCTACTTGGTCTAGGTGTCTACTTTTAGTCGCAATCTGTATTGAACCTGCATAATACAGGGTGTCCATAAATTATCTGAATAACTTTACATGTTCATGAAAGGTAATCTGTTCACATAATTATGGACACCCTGTCTGGCATGTTAACTTTAAGATTCATATAGATTATATCCAGGGTATAGATATCTACAAGCAGTGTTGCTTTCTACAGTCCAAAAGTGCCTCCCAGTTGGTAGGGAGCTCAACCTACCATTTGGGGAGGGAGGGGTTGGTATTTAAGGTTGTGCAAAGCAACACTGCCTGTAGATATTGACACACTGGATGCAATCTGTACCAAAGGGATATGAAACTGAAATCTATGTCTTTCAGGTCTGCAGTGACAAAAGTGATGAAGACCTCAATAAGCATCAGGAATTCTGGAAGCCAGAGAGGACAAGCACTATGTATTGGTGTATATATAGAGGAAAAATAAATATGGAATTTTTATTACTTAATTTATTTATCATCCCAACAGGTGTTACATTTAACTTCTGGACACCTGAAAGGGTGTAGGGTTCAAATAAAATTACTGATATGAGGACATCACACTCCACCTCAATCCCTCCAATAAAATACCAGCATTGCAAAGTTGCCTTGAAGCTTGTTACAGACAGTTTGGTTGACTCTGTAACCTTTCAATTTACCATGATTAATTTACCGATGTAAAACCACAATGGTTTTAGGAAAGCCCCGTCCTTATATTATTTCATGTAAATACTCTGTATTCCATTAGAGAAAACTGAACTACTGAACCTAAACAAGGTTCTTCAATATAATTAATTAACCTCTACATGGAAAGATGGTTTGCATTTAATACATGTCCATCTCCAATGAAAATACTGTATAATTTCTTGATATACTGCAATGCTGGTACTGTTAAGGGAGTAGTGTATTTTTGGTACATTGGAGCTTCTTGATTTCTCCAGAGTATGCCAGGAAACTGGACCAGATTAACAAAAATAATGGTGACCCGTTGCATGAAATAGTTTGGAGGAATCAGATGCTCCAGATTTACCAACACTACTGTGACTGTCCCCTAAAATTGGGACTGAGAAATTATATCATGGAGATTAAAACAGCATGAACTAGAGGGCAGGATATACAAAGCTGGAATATTACAATTAAGTCAGGTGTTTACTTTTACCATCTTGGTACCAAGTACTGTACCTCCATATGGCCTAGTACAAGTTCCTATATAACTGAACTGGATTTAATAATTGTTTCACTGCCTTCTTATTCAACCTTTGGTCTGGTTTTGTGTTCAGTCGACATATAACTTGAGTTACTATATATAAAGAGTAAGTTACATCAAATTCAAGGGATGCAGTAATGGTGGGTTCTTGTGATTTCCAGGAAAATTATCATTGCTGGTATCTGTTTTCTTCTCTCTCTTCTTCTATGGTGACTATCGCTATTGCTGCCTCTAATATGGGATCTTCCTCAATAAGCTCTGTTGCAAGAACAGCAAAAAGAGGGTCGTTGGGAGCTGCGTGAGCCATCTTGAGGTCGTCGGCAACTGTGGTTTGTTTACAAACCATCTCCGTGTAGCGCGCGGCGCGCCACAGCGTTCAGGAAGACCTCCCAAAGTGTCCGCGTGTCGCGCGCCACCCGCGCTGCCTTCCTGAACGCAGCCCAGGCAGGGTGTTGCCTTTACCTTCAAAAAACAAATGGTCGGCCAGGTAGCCTGAGGCAGGGTGATGCGTCTATATACCTCCACCATGCAACTATCGTCTACCGCTGACAGATGGAGAGAAAATCAGTTTGAAATGTTCAAATTAGTACAGTATAGCACGGCTCAGAATATATGTTTGTCACTTACTTTGTCATTAACTTTAAGGCTATATGAGTAGCCTATTATTATTATGGAGGAGGTGAAGGGTATTCCAATAGCCTACCGGGGAATATTATTAGTATATACTCATTATACTGGCATAGTACTGGCTGGAAACCGTACAGTTGGCAGCAAAAGTCCTGTCGCCTGACTCGCCTCACCTGCTTCACCGAGACGCACAGTGTTCATGGACTCGAGAAATACCATGTTTTCTACATCAAATAATCTCGAATCTATGATCATTGTGTGCCTCGGTGAAGCAAGTGAGGCGACAGGACTTTTGCCGCCGACTGTACTTTGTACGTAATACGAGTGTAATAATGTATTTCATTTGCATTTATTGTGTTTAATGGAAACTCTTCATGACCTCATTACCCCGCGCTTGATGCCACGTGATTGGCTGCAATTCCTGGCTGTTGATTGGCTGGCTTGGGTAGTAAGACGAGCACGCAAGGATATATAAAGGATAGTCCACTAGAGTCCTAGACACTTGTTTTCCCACACTGCACCGCGGTAGTGACGTCACACATGTAAACAAACCTGACCTATTATAGTCTATTATCCTTGCGAGCACGTATGCAGTTCAAGAATATGCAGCCCGGGTTGGAGACTTCAAACTTGGACATAGAATTTTGTTTATTATAAACAAACAGACTGAACTAACTAACTGACATTTTTTTCTCTTCTTGCTTTCCAAATTCCAACTTGAATTTTTTTAATATTTTATCATTTTAATGACATTATTAAGGGACAAATTCTATGGAAATACTGGTTAATTTATGAATTGACAAATTGAAGATCATTATTTATGTGGATCTGTGGTGCGTTGTGACCATTGTTGTCAGGTGCAGGGAAATTTCTGTTTTAAGGAATTTTGAAGTCCACACAGGGAAATTATATAAATATTGTTCAAGATTAAATAGGGAAATTTCTACCAGATGAAATACCAAAAAGACCGCCAATTTTCAGGAGTAAACAGGGAATATTTTAGGTAAATAGGGAAATTCTGATTGTAAAGCTGGGGAAATTTCGTCAAGGAAATCTAGCAATACTGCTGCCAGCTGCGCCGGTTGTGATATAAGACGCTGATAAAAAAAAATAAGAACATTCGACTTGTCAATCGTTGATCCGAACTTCTGACTCGTTCTACTTTATCGAGTTATTATACGTGAGTAGAGTAGTAAGTAGTAACATAGTGTGATTCATCTCCTTGTAACAATATAATAGACTCATTACTATTAGTAGCTAGAGTGTGGAACGTGCTTTTGTAAGTTGTAACTAAGTTAAACCTTATTAATCAATATTATCGCCTCTAACCTACAAGGTGGTTCCAAATTAATGATTACCGAGTACCAGTACTCACTTGACTCCCGCTCGGTTCCAACGCTCTTGATGATTACCGAGTCCAGGGAATTATTCTCGGGCGGACAAGGCTATAATGAGTACCAAGTCAGTGAATAAGGAATACCATATTTTTTTTGATGGAATAAATAATAAACAGTTGAAACACAAGGCGAATGTTAAATTAATTCTGCAATACTTTCACATCCATTATATCACAGTGTACATTATCGATTACGTACTATCATAAAATACTTCCCTTAATTATAATGTGTTTTATCATGTTGGATGTTCCACCACCATACTTTAATTAAAGTCATTGCATATCAAACAAAGAATGTAATCAAGGTTAACTTTATCCATGTATGTCCATACTGGTGTCTATTTACTACATTTTGGTGACATGCTGAAATAATAGTCAACGTAAAATTAAAATATATATGCTTATATTATACAGCCAGTCATAAGGAACCAATATATTGAAAAGTAAATGATTTATCAGTACCAATTCTTAATGAAATAGTAACTTTTAGCGTTATACAAATTATATAACACCTATATGACTCGTAATGAGCTATAATATTAACACACATATACTGTCATAATGTCAGCTAATCAGCGATCATGTTCAAGTATTGATTGTTTGAGGTGGACCAATCAGAGTGAGTTACAATAAGCAGCGCTTAATTTGAACTTTTATTATGTCTCGTTTTAGTATGTGGCTCGAGAGTGGACACACACACACACACACACACATACACACATATGTACCCTGCATCCCAACTCAGCCTCTATAGGTGTACTGGGTACATGGGGAATGAGCAATAGCAGGCGATTCAAAGCTTTCTGCTCCCCACACTCTGATAGTGGTTCACCAGGCAGGGTACAAGGAGTGTTGGAGAGCAACTGAACTGAGTTCCAAAATATGAGTCTTCTAAACCTCTCTCAACGTTGTGAATAGTTTGTAAAATTCACTTGATGGAACTGTGTTCAGTTACTCTCCAACACTCCTTGTACCTTGTCAGCTGGTAAAGCACTATCAGTCATGGCTGTTTACGTGACACAGGCTGTAGTACTGTAGTAGTGGTATGGATAACAAGGAACTGTGTGTGTGTGTGTGTGTGTTACGTGACACAGGCTGTAGTACTGTAGTAGTGGTATGGCTATAAAGGAACTGTGTGTGTGTGTGTGTGTGTTACGTGACATAGGCTGTAGTACTGTAGTAGTGGTATGGCTAACAAGGAACTGTGTGTGTGTGTCAAGAAGGTGTGTATTTTACGTGACACATACAAACTGTAGTAGTGAAGAGAAACCTTGTAAAGTCATGGTCTAATGTACTGCAACCTGGTGAATAAAAGCGAGCTATTTGAGTTAATTTTATGAACCAAAATTGCACACACCAACAGCTATAGTTTCGGATCATTTTTCGAAGCCATCTCATTGGAAGGTGTTGCAGTACATTAGACCATGACTTTACCAGAGAACTGCTTTACAGGTAAGACTTGCCTTATTTATTAGAGTAATAAACGGACAGGTAGGTAGTTATCCTCTTGTCCAACTCTATCCTCACCACACACACACACACACCACCACACCTTACACCACACCTCACACACACACCAACACGACCAGCCATCCATACACCAAACACCTCACCACACACACACCAACACAACCAACCATCCATACACCACACACCTCACCCCACACACACACCAACACACACACACACACCAACACAACCAACCATCCATACACCACACACCTCACCACACACACACACCAACACACACACACACACCAACACAACCAGCCATCCATACACCACACACCTCACCACACACACACACACACCAACACACACACACACACCAACACACCCAGCCATCCATACACCACACACCTCACCACACCTCACACACACACCAACACACACACACACACCAACACAACCAGCCATCCATACACCACACACCTCACCACACACACACACACACCAACACACACACACACACCAACACACCCAGCCATCCATACACCACACACCTCACCACACCTCACACACACACCAACACGACCAGCCATCCATACACCACACACACACACCAACACACACACACACACCAACACAACCAACCATCCATACACCAAACACCTCACCACACACACACCAACACAACCAACCATCCATACACCACACACCTCACCACACACACACACCAACACACACACACACACCAACACACCCAGCCATCCATACACCACACACACACACACACCAACACACACATACACCCGTCGCCGCCGCCGCCGCCACGCCGCCACCCCGCCGCCGCCGCCGCCGCCCAACCGCCGCCCCGCTGCCGTCGCCGCCGCCCCGCTGCCGACACCGCCGCCCAACCGCCACCCCGCCGCCGCCGCCGCCTCCGCCGCCGGCGCCGCCGCCGCCGCCGCGCCGCCACGCCGCCGCCACCGCCGCCCTGCCACAGTAAATTTTGTCTACTATTTAAACTCTACTATTTAAACTCTACTATTTAAACTCTACTATTTAAACTCTACTATTTAAATTCTACTATTTAAACTCTACTATTTAAACTCTACTATTATTTAACTCTACTATTCAAACTCTACTATTTAAACTCTACTATTTAAACTCTACTATTTAAACTCTACTATTTAAACTCTACTATTTAAACTCTACTATTTAAACTCTACTATTTAAACTCTACTATTTAAACTCTACTATTTAAACTCTACTATTTAAACTCTACTATTTAAACTCTACTATTTAAACTCAACTATATAAACTTTACTATATAAACTCTACTATATAAACTCTACTATTTAAACTCTACTATTTAAACTCTACTATTTAAACTCTACTATTTAAACTCTACTATTTAAACTCTACTATTTAAACTCTATTTAAACTCTACTATTTAAACTTCTTATTTAAACTCTACTATTTAAACTCTACTATTTAAACTCTACTATTTAAACTCTACTATTTAAACTCTGCTATTTAAACTCTGCTATTTAAACTCTGCTATTTAAACTCTGCTATTTAAACTCTGCTATTTAAACTCTGCTATTTAAACTATGCTATTTAAACACTACTATTTAAACTCTACTATTTAAACTCTACTATTTAAACTCTACTATTTAAACACTACTATTTAAACTCTACTATTTAAACTCTACTATTTAAACTCTACTATTTAAACTCTACTATTTAAACTCTACTATTTAAACTCTACTATTTGAACTCTACTATTTGAACTCTACTATTTAAACTCTACTATTTAAACTCTACTATTTAAACTCTACTATTTAAACTCTACTATTTAAACTCTACTATTTAAACTCTACTATTTAAACTCTACTATTTAAACTCTACTAATTAAACTCTACTATTTAAACTCTACTATTTAAACTATACTATTTAAACTGTACTATTTAAACTCTACTATTTAAACTCTACTATTTAAACTCTACTATTTAAACTCTACTATATAAACTCTACTATTTAAACTCTACTATTTAAACTCGACTATTTAAACTCTACTATTTAAACTCTACTATTTAAACTCTACTATTTAAACTCTACTATTTAAACTCTACTATTTAAACTCTACTATTTAAACTCTACTATTTAAACTCTACTATTTAAACTCTACTATTCAAACTCTACTATTCAAACTCTACTATTCAAACTCTACTATTCAAACTCTACTATTCAAACTCTACTATTCAAACTCTACTATTCAAACTCTACTATTTAAACTCTACTATTTAAACTCTACTATTTAAACTCTACTATTTAAACTCTACTATTTAAACTCTACTATTTTAACTCTACTATTTTAACTCTACTATTTTAACTCTACTATTTTAACTCTACTATTTAAACTCTACTATTTTAACTCTACTATTTAAACTCTACTATTTAAACTCTACTATTTAAACTCTACTATTTAAACTCTACTATTTAAACTCTACTATTTAAACTCTACTATTTAAACTCTGCTATTTAAACTCTGCTATTTAAACTCTGCTATTTAAACTCTACGATTTAAACTCTACTATTTAAACTCTGCTATTTAAACTCTGCTATTTAAACTCTGCTATTTAAACTCTGCTATTTAAACTCTGCTATTTAAACTCTGCTATTAAACTCTGCTATTAAACTCTGCTATTTAAACTCTGCTATTTAAACTCTGCTATTTAAACTCTGCTATTTAAACTCTGCTATTTAAACTCCACTATTTAGACGCTACTATTTAAACTCTACTATTTAGACTCTACTATTTAAACTCTACTATCTAAACTCTACTATCTAAACTCTACTATCTAAACTCTACTATCTAAACTCTACTATTTAAACTCTACTATTTAAACTCTACTATTTAAACTCTACTATTTAAACTCTACTATTTAAACTCTACTATTTAAACTCTACTATTTAAACTCTACTATTTAAACTCTACTAATTAAACTCTACTAATTAAACTCTACTATTTAAACTCTACTATTTAAACTCTACTATTTAAACTCTACTATTTAAACTCTACTATTTAGACTCTACTATTTAAACTCTACTATTTAAACTCTACTATTTAAACTCTACTATTTAAACTCTACTATTTAAACTCTGCTATTTAAACTCTGCTATTTAAACTCTGCTATTTAAACTCTGCTATTTAAACTCTGCTATTTAAACTCTGCTATTTAAACTCTGCTATTTAAACTCTGCTATTTAAACTCTGCTATTTAAACTCTGCTATTTAAACTCTACTATTTAAACTCTACTATTTAAACTCTACTATTAAAACTCTACTATTTAAATTCTACTATTTAAACTCTACTATTTAAACTCTACTATTTAAACTCTACTATTTAAACTCTACTATATTAACTCTACTATTTAAACTCTACTATTTAAACTCTACTATTTAAACTCTACTATTTAAACTCTACTATTTAAACTCTACTATTTAAATTCTACTATTTAAACTCTACTATTTAAACTCTACTATTTAAACTCTACTATTTAAACTCTACTATTTAAACTCTACTATTTAAACTCTACTATTTAAACTCTACTATTTAAACTCTACTATTTAAACTCTACTATTTAAACTCTACTATTTAAACTCTACTATTTAAACTCTACTATTTAAACTCTACTATTTAAATTCTACTATTTAAACTCTACTATTTAAATTCTACTATTTAAACTCTACTATTTAAACTCTACTATTTAAACTCTACTATTTAAACTCTACTATTTAAACTCTACTATCTAAACTCTACTATCTAAACTCTACTATCTAAACTCTACTATCTAAACTCTACTATCTAAACTCTACTATCTAAACTCTACTATCTAAACTCTACTATATAAACTCTACTATATAAACTCTGCTATTTAAACTCTGCGATTTAAACTCTGCTATTTAAACTCTGCTATTTAAACTCTGCTATTTAAACTCTGCTATTTAAACTCTACTATTTAAACTCTACTATTTAAACTCTACTATTTAAACTCTACTATTTAAACTCTACTATTTAAACTCTACTATTTAAACTCTACTATTTAAACTCTACTATTTAAACTCTACTATTTAAACTCTACTATTTAAACTCTACTATTTAAACTCTACTATTTAATCTCTACTATTTAATCTCTACTATTTAAACTCTACTATATAAACTCTACTATTTAAACTCTACTATTTAAACTCTACTATTTAAACTCTACTATTTAAACTCTACTATTTAAACTCTACTAATTAAACTCTACTATATAAACTCTACTATATAAACTCTACTATATAAACTCTACTATTTAAACTCTACTATTTAAACTCTACTATTTAAACTCTACTATTTAAACTCTACTATTTAAACTCTACTATTTAAACTCTACTATTTAAACTCTGCTATTTAAACTCTGCTATTTAAACTCTGCTATTTAAACTCTGCTATTTAAACTCTGCTATTTAAACTCTGCTATTTAAACTCTGCTATTTAAACTCTGCTATTTAAACTCTGCTATTTAAACTCTGCTATTTAAACTCTGCTATTTAAACTCTGCTATTTAAACTCTACTATCTAAACTCTACTATTTAAACTCTACTATTTAAACTCTACTATTTAAACTCTACTATTAAAACTCTACTATTTAAATTCTACTATTTAAATTCTACTATTTAAACTCTACTATTTAAACTCTACTATTTAAACTCTACTATTTAAACTCTGCTATATTAACTCTACTATTTAATCTCTACTATTTAAACTCTACTATTTAAACTCTACTATTTAAACTCTACTATTTAAATTCTACTATTTAATCTCTACTATTTAAACTCTACTATTTAAACTCTACTATTTAAACTCTACTATTTAAACTCTACTATTTAAACTCTACTATTTAAACTCTACTATTTAAATTAAACTCTACTATTTAAACTCTACTATTTAAACTCTACTATTTAAACTCTACTATTTAAACTCTACTATTTAAACTCTACTATTTAAACTCTACTATTTAAATTCTACTATTTAAACTCTACTATTTATATTCTACTATTTAAACTCTACTATTTAAACTCTACTATTTAAACTCTACTATTTAAACTCTACTTTTTAAACTCTACTATTTAAACTCTACTATTTAAACTCTAGTATTTAAACTCTAGTATTTAAACTCTAGTATTTAAACTCTAGTATCTAAACTCTACTATTTAAACTCTACTATTTAAACTCTACTATTTAAACTCTACTATATAAACTCTACTATTTAAACTCTACTATTTAAACTCTACTATTTAAACTCTACTATTTAAACTCTACTATTTAAACTCTACTATTTAAACTCTACTATTTAAACTCTACTATTTAAACTCTACTATTTAAACTCTACTAATTAAACTCTACTATTTAAACTCTACTATTTAAACTCTACTTTTTAAACTCTACTATTTAAACTCTACTATTTAAACTCTACTATTTAAACTCTACTATTTAAACTCTACTATTTAAACTCTACTATTTAGACTCTACTATTTAGACTCTACTATTTAGACTCTACTATTTAAACTCTACTATTTAAACTCTACTATTTAAACTCTACTATTTAAACTCTACTATTTAAACTCTACTATTTAAACTCTACTATTTAAACTCTACTATATAAACTCTACTATATAAACTCTACTATATAAACTCTACTACTTAAACTCTACTATTTAAACTCTACTATTTAAACTCTACTATGTAAACTCTACTATGTAAACTCTACTATGTAAACTCTACTATGTAAACTCTACTATATAAACTCTACTATTTAAACTCTGCTATTTAAACTCTACTATTTAAACTCTGCTATTTAAACTCTGCTATTTAAACTCTGCTATTTAAACTCTGCTATTTAAACTCTGCTATTTAAACTCTGCTATTTAAACTCTGCTATTTAAACTCTGCTATTTAAACTCTGCTATTTAAACTCTGCTATTTAAACTCTGCTATTTGAACTCTGCTATTTGAACTCTGCTTTTTAAAATCTGCTATTTAAACTCTGCTATTTAAACTCTGCTATTTAAACTCTACTATTTAAACTCTACTATTTAAACTCTACTATTTAAACTCTACTATTTAAACTCTACTATTTAAACTCTACTATTTAAACTCTACTATTTAAACTCTACTATTTAAACTCTACTATTTAAACTCTACTATTTAAACTCTACTATTTAAACTCTACTATTTAAACTCTACTATTTAAACTCTACTATTTAAACTCTACTATTTAAACTCTACTATTTAAACTCTACTATTTAAACTCTACTATTTAAACTCTACTATTTAAACTCTTCTAATTAAACTCTACTATTTAAACTCTACTATTTAAACTCTACTATTTAAACTCTACTATTTAAACTCTACTATTTAAACTCTACTATTTAAACTCTACTATTTAAACTCTACTATTTAAACTCTACTATTTAAACTCTACTATTTAAACTCTACTATTTAAACTCTACTAATTAAACTCTACTAATTAAACTCTGCTATTTAAACTCTGCTATTTAAACTCTGCTATTTAAACTCTGCTATTTAAACTCTGCTATTTAAACTCTGCTATTTAAACTCTGCTATTTGAACTCTGCTATTTGAACTCTGCTTTTTAAAATCTGCTATTTAAACTCTGCTATTTAAACTCTGCTATTTAAACTCTGCTATTTAAACTCTGCTATTTAAACTCTGCTATTTAAACTCTGCTATTTAAACTCTACTATTTAAACTCTACTATTTAAACTCTACTATTTAAACTCTACTATTTAAACTCTACAATTTAAACTCTACTATTTAAACTCTACTATTTAAACTCTACTATTTAAACTCTACTATTTAAACTCTACTATTTAAACTCTACTATTTAAACTCTACTATATAAACTCTACTATATAAACTCTACTATATAAACTCTGCTATTTAAACTCTGCTATTTAAACTCTGCTATTTAAACTCTGCTATTTAAACTCTGCTATTTAAACTCTGCTATTTAAACTCTGCTATTTAAACTCTGCTATTTAAACTCTACTATTTAAACTCTACTAATTAAACTCTACTATTTAAACTCTACTATTTAAACTCTACTATTTAAACTCTACTATTTAAACTCTACTATTTAAACTCTACTATTTAAACTCTACTATTTAAACTCTACTATTTAAACTCTACTATTTAAACTCTACTATATAAACTCTACTATATAAACTCTACTATTTAAACTCTACTATTTAAACTCTACTATTTAAACTCTACTATTTAAACTCTACTATTTAAACTCTACTATTTAAACTCTACTATTTAAACTCTGCTATTTAAACTCTACTATTTAAACTCTACTATTTAAACTCTACTATTTAAACTCTACTATTTAAACTCTACTATTTAAACTCTACTATTTAAACTCTACTATTTAAACTCTACTATTCAAACTCTACTATTTAAACTCTACTATATAGACTCTACTATATAAACTCTACTATTTAAACTCTACTATTTAAACTCTACTATTTAAACTCTACTATTTAAACTCTACTATTTAAACTCTACTATTTAAACTCTACTATTTAAACTCTACTATTTAAACTCTACTATTTAAACCCTACTATATAAACTCTACTATTTAAACTCTGCTATTTAAACTCTGCTATTTAAACTCTGCTATTTAAACTCTGCTATTTAAACTCTACTATTTAAACTCTACTATTTAAACTCTATCACTGTAAAAATTTTACCATTACCATCACTGTAAAATTATTACCATTACCATCACTGTAAAATTATTACCATTACCATCACCGTAAAATTTTTACCATTACCATCACCTTAAAAAATTTTACCATTACCGTAACATTTTTACCATTACCATCACCGTAAAAAAAATTCCATTACCATCAAAGTAAAATTTTTACCATTACCATCACCGTAAAAATTTTACCATTACCATCACCGTAAAAATTTTACCATTACCGTCACCTTAAAATTATTACCATTACCATCACCGTAAAATTTTTACCATTACCATCACAGTAAATTTTTTACCATTACCATCACCATAAAAGTTTTACCATTACCATCACCATAAAAGTTTTACCATTACCATCACCGTAAAAGTTTTACCATTACCATCACCGTAAAAGTTTTACCATTACCATCACCGTAAAAGTTTTACCATTACCATCACCGTAAAATATTTATCATTACCATCACCGTAAATGTTTAACCATTACCATCACCGTAAAAGTTTTACCATTACCATCACCGTAAAAGTTTTACCATTACCATCACCGTAAAAATTTTCCCATTACCATCACCGTAAATTTTTTACCATTACCATCACCGTAAAAATTTTACCATTACCATCACCGTAAATTTTTTACCATTACCATCACCGTAAATTTTTTACCATTACCATCACCATAAAATTTTTACCATTACCATCACCGTAAAATTTTTACCATTACCATCACCGTAAAATTTTTACCATTACCATCACCATAAAATTTTTACCATTACCATCACCGTAAAATTTTTACCATTACCATCACCGTAAAATTTTTACCATTGATGGGATCTACACAATAACCAATGGCTTTAAAAACACAGTTATGAACTACAATAACTGGGGAATATGAAACAAGAGCTGTAACGAGACCTGTGTGCATATAGTTGTGAGGAAGAATGGTTCACTCATGTTCACTACAGATTCAACCACCAGAGTCACTTCTTTCCATCTTTATTTGTCAGTCAACTGTGTTCTGGCTCCCTTTCTTACAGATTCTTACAGATGATTCCCGGGGAGAGGCTTGTTAGCCTATGAGACCCGGCTCAGAATTCTCTCTAGTAAGGCTTGGCGTGGGCTTCTCAATGTCATGATTTTTTGTGATACGAGCTCTATATTGGTCTACACAGAGTCATTCTCACTGCAGAGACAACGGCAATATATTAAATGTATATGGTAAGCTTTCTTACCTCTAAATCTAGAGTCTGACTCCCAGAGAGAGCGATACATTTGATGGTAAGTTTTCTTTGCAGCACTAATTATATCAATGCTAATTCAAGTGTGGATACCAACTGACTAAAGTTGCGACAGCGGTAGAGGCCTCAGTCTACCTCCTCTGTCACTCTGTGAGGACAAGCTAGTTCCTGTTTTAACTTGTGTTTACATACACACACACACACACACACACTCATTTTTCATAATATTCTTAGCATTATCTTAAATTTCACACAGAAATTCACACAGATTTTAAAAATTTGGTGTCCTCACACAACACCTCCCACGTAGCTCCATTTCGCACACAGATTTGTGGGAAATTCCCACGAAGTGGCAACACTGAGTCACCCATACAGAATAGAGCCCTAAAGATAATCACAGGCTGCACACCATAAAACCAAAATCAAGGATCATTTTGACATGAGAGGCACACAAACACTTTATTATAGTCCATGAGCTGAGCCTGGAACTTAAGAGAGTACCAAAAAGGTGAATAAATATCATGTGCACTTTCAGCAATTAAGGTGGATGTCTGAAGTGTTGCGAAATGGTTGATGGACATTCCAGAAATATAGCTAATCAATCACCTTTTTGGCAACCTATCTCTAGCAAGTATAGTAAATTTTTCACCGAAAATCGAGAATAAAGTAATAAAAATGGCAAGTCTTCAACTAAATATCATATTAAGAGACTTCTAGTTGGTCTCATCTTATTCGTTTCTTAATTCTGCATCTTTTGGTGTGTAATACATGCAACTTAGGACACAAATTTGCTTCATAATATGAGAAAAGAGAAGGAAAAGTTGACCAATTTGTAGTATTTTCTTACGACTTTGTTTACAAACTTTCTTTTGTTTCTGCCCAATCCGTATCTCGACGACGAGAACACAGTTTCTACGTATTTGGTCAGTTCTCGTCACTGAACCCAAGCGCTCCCAAGACGGTTTCGGTACCCCAATCCTCCGCTTGGACGACCAGATGACGGCTTATGTTCATGGGAAAGGGAGATAGGCATAAAGAGGACAGCAGGGCTTGAAGGTTGAAGGAACTTGCAGATTAAACAAGTATAATAATAACTCGCAAAAATGGTTAGCATTTACAGAATTAACTTGAATTGACCTGACCAAACCTAACCTAATCTGGACTAGGACATATGATTAAACTATGGAGACCTAACCGGGGCAAACAACTACCGGGACCTATAAAACGTAAGTACGGCTGTCTGGCAGGTTACGTGACACTCTGGCCTTTCTTTTCTTCCCTTTCCAACAAGTTTCCCCTTCCTGGAATGTCTTCAGACTTTCCCACGCCTGCAGCAAGTCGTATTACATTGTCACTTTTTTTTGTGTGGTCTGCGTTATCGCGCTTGGTTGCTCAACACGGTATAATATTATAGCCTAACTTCCTCAATCCGCTACGTAAATTTATCTCTCTCTCTCTCTTTATATAAGTTCTTTATTTATTTTAGTAGTACGAGCCCCAATTAACACTCTGGGGAATGTTGCCGCTAGTATCTAGAATCTTTATTATTATCTTGCATATGTTTCCTTTCTTTTCGATGTTGTGTGGTGTTATGGTCTCCTGTTTCGTTTTCTTTGATGTTCTTCTATGGTGATTAATTTTAATACCGGATAATTATGACTTCATTTCTTTACTGAATGGATTTGATGGTAACGCAAAATATCACTGCTAAGAGATAAAAATGGATACCTAAGCCTTATTATTATTAAACTTATTCGCATATAATAGGAAGCTGCGGCCAGTAACCTTGGCAAATTAAGGAACTGGTGGTGAAGTCTCAACCTCTGCTGACTACCACGTATGTTATTATATGGTGCAGTGAGTGTCAGTGAGTGAGTGAGTGAGCGTGGCAATCACCGTGTTCACCGATACACCACTGTGACAAGTCTACTAGAAAGGATGCATGTGTGTATGATAAGTATACTTCCTTCTACAGTACTACTCTCGCAATGCAAAATTTGTATCCTGGCGCCTAGGTCTTGTTGGAGTTTCGAATTATTTGACATACTATCACGTTTATCCTTATTCATACTCAATTGGGCTATTCGAAGCAAGCTATATAGCCTGGTTACATATTTTGGATTGTGAGTGTATCCTACAGTACGTGCTGGTAATTCTGGTGCAAACTGATTCCTCCAAATTATTTCAGGCAACAGACCACCATTATTATTTTATTTTTTTTAATCTGGTCATGTTTTCTAGCATATATTGGAGGAATCAAGACACAATTATTTTTGACATGCGTGTAGGTATGTAAGATTAACAAGCCTATTGGATTTTTTAGAATAGATGAATGCCAGAAATATAGTTCGTGTGGATCAGGGATGTGTGTATGACAATAAATAACTAACTAAAGTAAAAAGAAAACAAAATTCTCACCATACCGTCCATCCTTGATATGTGTGAATTATTACTTCCGAGTACATATACGAAATGGGAGGAGGGAGGGTTGGTGGAAGAAAGCCTGAGAATATCAACCATGCACGCCAGGCTGCCACGCCACACACACACATACACACACATACATACACGCCACAGACACACACATACATACACGCCACAGACACACATACACACGCACAGAGACGCACATACAGAGAGAGAGAGAGAGAGAGAGAAAAAAAAAAAGATTATATAAATAAACCTTACATCAACTCCTCAAGATGCTCTATGGAAAAAAAAAAAGTTTAAACACTCGACAAAACTCTTAACGTACGTGTGTAAATGTATGTATGTGTGTGTGTGTGTATTCATAAACGTATACATATATAATTATGTATACTGGTGGGTGTATTAGAGTGTTACCAAGTAGAAGCTAATTACCTCCCCCCCCCCTCCTCCCCGCCAGACATCATTATTATGCATATTTATGTATATGTGTGTGTCGTCATGTGGTTGGTGGTCCACAAACTACTAGCAGCTAAATAATTAATGATGTGTAACCCAAAAGTTATTATTTGTTTAGTTATTTAGTTATATATTGTTTTGAGTGCATGGTTCGATTCACCTAAAACACCATAATAAAAACAGCAGGTGTATAGTAACTTATGGTCAGGTCAGTGTTTTATAAGTCTTTCAGGGGTCATTTTGGGGTCAGTGATATTCAAGGTCAGGTACTGTACAAGTCAGGTTTTCAGGGTGTAGTGACGGGGTATACATGGATGGATGGATGGGGGGGGACATGGGTAGATGGGGGGGAGTGACATGGATGGATAAGGATCGTGTACATGTATATGAGAAAAATGGGTAACAACCAGAAAACGTTTGGGAACCACTGCAGTATAAAGTTATATATATAGACTTTCCTAGAGGAATATATATTATGTATATAGTGTGAAGCCACATCCGTATATATATATATATCACCGAATAGTCACGACACCACGACGTTTTTCTCAGGGAAGGAATTATGAGTGAGGAACTAACTGGGTTATAGCTGGCATGTATACTGTACTTTCCACACCTCGGGAGGGTCCGATAATGTCGAAATGTATAATGGTGTTGAATGCATGGCTGCCTGGCCTACATACACACGTCATCATGGCTGTACAGTTGGACACAGGAATTCGTGGTACAGTCCAAGTTGAAAGATGTTTGTCTCTCTTCTCTTATAACCAGTGTACTCTTTTTTTGTCTGTGAATTTGCTTATCGTCAATATACCCACATCATAATATCTGCCCCTGGTAAATAAATAAATCTTTTTGGTCGTTAAGGAATTTCATAACTGTACCACGAATTCCTGTGTCCAACTGTACTCTATATATGTAGTTTCGTCCACTACCACCATCCAGCTGCTTTCTAACCTTCCCAATGACGCGCTATTCACCCTGGGAAATATATAAGATAAAGAATGGGTGGGTTGGTTGCACAAGTCACACACGTATATATGTAAAGGCGGCCTCAATGTTCAGACTTATGGATGGATGGATGGATGGATGGATGGGACTGACTCTCTTACAAATAATAATGATATCAGTTAGTAGTAGTGGTAGTAGTGGTGGTGGTGGTGGATTGGGAAGGCTTAGTTCTATGTCACAGAAACACGTGAATAAATATAAATACACGATATATATATATAGATACACACTATGTAAATATAAATATACACCACATCAAGAAGTATACAGTAATAACATAACGATAAATATACACCACCTACCCCCCTCCATACCAGTTATTATAAGGGTGGAGGGGGGATAGGAAGGGAGGGGGCAGGGAGCAGATGGGGGGAAGGTGGGGGGGATAGGAAAGGGGGGCAGAGAGCAGATGGGGGGAAGGTGGTGGGGATAGGAAGGTGGGGTGCAGAGAGTAGATGGGGGTGGATGGGGATAGGAAGGGGAGGTAGGGAGCATATGGGGGGAAGGATGGGAATAGGAAGGGGGGAGGCAGGGAGTAGATAGGGGGGATGGGGATAGGTAGGGGGTAAGGCAGAGAGCAGATAAGGGGAGGATAGGAAGGAAGGGTTGGGAGAAGGTGTTAGGAAGGGGAGGATAGGAAGGGGAGGCAGGGAGCAGACGGGGGTGAGTGGGGATAGGAAAGGGGTGCATGGGTGGGCCAGAGAGCAGATTCCCAATTGTTTTATCAGCAATAACATCGACCGGGGGGTGGGGGAGGGGGGGGGCATAGGGGGGGACGGGGGGAGGCACAAATCACCAGAAGCTGTTACAATTACAGTGCGGGAGTAAAAACATATAAATTTCCAAACCCCACATTTACATACTGATAGCTACACCGCCACCCATGCACCTTTCCCCCCTACCCCTCCTGCCCCCCCCCCCAACCCTAACCCCTGCTTCTACTGACCCCTCTCCACCCCCCTACACCCACAACCCCCCCACCCTCCCTACCCCCACCTACACTCGCGTCTGCCAAGCGGTTATTCCCATTTCGCGCGTGCAAAAAAAAAAATATATATAATAATAATAATAATAATAATAATAATAATAATAATAATAATAATAATAATAATAATAATAATAATAATAATAATAATAATAATAATAATAATAATAATAACAGATAGCTAATCGATTGGTAGTTATACTTCTTATTACTTTTAGATTGATACGGTAGTTACTTATTTACTAACTATTTTTACCTTCATTAGAATAAGAGTATAGATTGATTAATTATTGAATGAAGAGATAATAGATTAATGAATAGTTACATGCATTATTAAATGAGTATAGATATAAAAGTTTGATAGATAGTTACTGGTTTACTAGTAGTAGATAGTAGATACGAGTAGTAGTAGTAGATAGTTGATAGTAGTAGTAGATAGTAGTAGATAGATGGTTCCTGGATGACTAGTAGTTTGATTATTAGATGAAAAAATAGTCCATTCATAGTTATACATGGATTAGCCTATTATATGTATATATTGTATATATTGTATGTATGTATGTATGTGTGTATTGTACTGTATGCTGCTTAGGGTACATCTGTGTTAGTCTGTTATTCTGTGTGTGTGTGTGTCTCTCTCTCTCTCTCTCTCTCTCTCTCTCTCTCTCTCTCTCTCTCTCTTTCATATATCAATATTTGTACCTATATCTACCTTCCTATCTTTCTTTCTAAGTATGAATATAAACAATATGCATGTATATATGCATGTATATATGTAGACAAAATTTATATTATAAGTGACGTTAAAAACAAAAAACAAAAATAATCTGAATATTTATCACATTTACTCCAACACTCCACAACTTAAAACTAACTAACTATATATTATTATTAAAAATGTTGGTGTTCTACAAAAATGCTTTTATACTTAACTCAATAAAAAAAAACATAGTGTAATTTTTTGGGGGAACATAAAAACTTTTGATATAATAATTGTAGGTTTATATTTAAGCCTGTGTTTGTATTAAGGGGGTGCGAGAATAGGGGGACAGGCTTGGGGGTGGGGGGCTTAGAGGGGTGCGGGAGTAGAGGGACAGACTTGGGGGTTAGGGAGTAGAGGGACAGGCCTGGGTGGGGGGAGGGGGGTGCGGAAGTTTGGGGGCAGGCTTAGGTGGGGGTTTAGGGGGTGCAGGGGTAGGGGGGGTTTAGGGGGGTGCGGGAGTAGAGGGACAGTCTTGTAGTGGGGGCGGGGTTAGAGGGGTGCAGGAATAAGGGGACAGGCTTTCTACCCCCCACTCCAAGTCTGTACCCATATTCCTGCACCCCCCAAACGCTCCCCCCTCCCTCAAGCCTGTCCCCTATTCCCGCACCCCCTTAAGGTGATATATTATTGTGTTGGTAAATCTGGAGCAAATGATTCCTTCAAACTACTCCAAGCAACAACAAGGTCACCCTAATTATTGTTTAATATGGTCCTGTTTCCTGGCATACTTTGGAGGAATCAAGGTACTCCAATTTATTTTATGAACCAAAACTAAAAATTATATCCTAATAGGGTTGGATTCTATTATTATATTCGTATAAGGTTGGATTCTATTATTATTATATTCCTATAGGGATGGATTCTATTATTATATTCTTATAGGGTTGGATTCTATTATTATATTCTTATAGGGTTGGATTCTATTATTATATTCTTATAGGGTTGGATTCTATTATATATAAGACAATTGGGGATCGACTTTGTAATCTCATGATGTGTAAATCTGAGAACACGTGGATGGATGATGTTGTTGTTATTGTTGTTGTTGTTTAAGAAGATACCGTATTATTATAAGGTTAGTTAGTTAGTTTGCAGGATTATAGGCTATATAGGCTGCTTGAACTGCGGTACGGAGAGAGAGAGAGAGAGAGAGAGAGAGAGAGAGAGAGAGAGAGAGAGAGAGAGAGAGAGAGAAATATGCGTAGAGTGTACAGTACAGTAGTAATAGGAAACAGGAAATGACACACACACACACACACAGAGGAAGGAAGAGAGAGAGAGGGGGGGACAGATGCGTAGAGTAGCAGTAGTATACTAGGAAAGAGTATACACCAACACGTTTGCAAGATAGATAGAGAGGAAGGAAGGAACAAACCACAGAGACAATCATTAGAGAAG
Source organism: Petrolisthes manimaculis (assembly GCA_034508575.1). Taxonomy (NCBI): domain Eukaryota; kingdom Metazoa; phylum Arthropoda; class Malacostraca; order Decapoda; family Porcellanidae; genus Petrolisthes; species Petrolisthes manimaculis. The sequence continues at coordinate 63,181 of JAWZYT010003425.1, forward strand.
AAAGGAAGGAAGGAAGGAAGGCTGTTGTAGGTGTATGTGTGGTGGTGGTGGTCAGGGAATGGCATGGCAGGTAGATAGACAGACAGATAGGTAGGTAGGTAGACAGATAGGTAGGTAGGTAGATAGACAGATAGATAAGTAGGTAGGTAGATAGACAGGTAGGTAGGTAGGTAGGTAGCCTGATCGAGTATTAAGCGAACTCAAGCAAATATGAAACAGGATAAACTTGTAATAATATAATTGGTTCACTTGTATGTCAAATGATTCGAAACTTCAGCAAGACCTGGATATAAATTTTGGATTGCGGGTGTACAGTGTACAGATACTTGTCCCATTTGAGTAACCACCAGTGTCTATTATCAGGTACTTGCTTTTTATTACCATCCTCAATACTGACTTCTGCCCCTGATGTCTCCTATTTGGCACTAAGAAACACACACACACACACACACACACACACACCATCCTCAATACTGACTTTTGTCCCTGCTGATGTCTCCTATTTGGCACTAAGGAACACACACACACACACACATACCATCCTCAACACTGACTTCTGCCCCTGGTGTCTCCTATTTGGCACTAATAAGGAACTTGATATTGGGAGAAATTGACCATCTTTCACTTGGGCTGTACTGTACCTTTTATTCCTGTGTCCAACTGTACACACGTGGGTTAATAGGTAGTGTTTAATTGGATAGACACAATACAGAAATAGTTCCTCGTAGAAATCTCGTACGTTTTTTCATGGAGGAATTTCCATCCACTGAATCCAAATTTTGCCCGACAATCCTGTTTAGAGAGAGAGAGAGAGAGAGAGAGAGAGAGAGAGAGAGAGAGAGAGAGAGAGGCAGACAGAGACAGAGACAAAAATAAATGGATATGAGAGATAGACAAAAAAAATGGATATGAGAGAGAAAGAGAGATTAATATGAAAATTTACAGTAGCATCAGGCAACAAATACAAAGGATATAATTAAAACCATAAAATGACAGTGTAAGTGAAAGTTTAATTATTATTACACGAGGAGAAAGAAGGAAGTGTGGTGGTGAAAAAAGGGAAAGTAACGGAGTAGGCTAGGGGGGAAGAGGAGAGGGGTAGGTTGTGTGTGTGGGGATGGGGGGGTGGGAGGAAGAGGAGAGGGGCTGGGTGTGTGGGGGTGGGGTGGGGAGGAGAGTGGTAGTGTGTGTGTGTGTGTGTGTGTGTGGAGTGGGGAGGGGGAGAAGGGTAGGGTGTGGCGTAGGGAGGGGGAGAGGGGTAGGGTGTGGTATGTGGTGGGTGTCGTGGTTAAGAGTTACCCCAACCATCCCACCAACTGGTCAGCCACACCACCATATTCGATCACATATTAGTGCTCGTGTGTGTGTGTGTGTGTGTGTGTGTTATTCCTGCAAACAATCCCAGGAAACAAGTCATCACAATGCTATAATTAGAGAATCTTCAGGCTGATTTGTAACATAATTTGGATGATCCAGTTTACCAAAAAGATATGATATTTTTGTGCATAATTATGGCCCTTTGATTAAGTGATGTCATGGCAGGTGTGGCTGGAATTATATTTATTTACTTGAATATTTTTAGAACTGTATTATAAACTGAAGCAATTATATGTGTGTATGTGGATAAAGGTTCATGGTGCCTCAGACCCGAATGATACCATACCAAACCAGTGGAACTTTGTTTACATTCAGCCAATATAGTGGAAACCTGTACACGCCGGAGTGATTGACGGTGATAGGTGGCCTTTGTTAGTTAGAAGTGTTTGTTTCTTGGTTGTGTACCCCATTTGAAGGCCCAGTTATCGCAATAAAAGGTATGTCAAATACTTCATATTATAATTGTAACTAGTTTCATCGAAAATTATTGTTATAAATTATTGATTCCTCCAAGTTATGTCAGGGAACTCTAGTACCTCTGTATATGTCGAATAAGGTATCTGTTTTGTAGCCCACCATTTCACCTATACAAGTAAATAATGACCCCTATTAGAAGACATTACAATATGTAGGCCTACCGTATGTCAATGACCTTGGGAACTCCTAAAGATGAAGTTTGGTAAAAAAAAAAAAAAAAAAAAAAATGTATGTGTAATGACTAATTCTAATTGCATTTAATAATATTTATGGTTTGGATGGTGATGATTTTCCTGTCCTATTTAAATTATCCGGGGTTAGTCCAACAAGTATATTATCAAAGGGAAATAATGATGTACGGTAGATGATATATAGGTTTTCTTGAATAGCTGATTAGGCTGCAACTCCCATAAAAATATTAGGCTACAACTACTACCCATGTTATTATTATTATTTATTATTATTATTGTGGGTGATCCAGTTTTAGTGTTCAGTAATCATCAGCTATTCAAGTATAATCCATAAACCACATAATAATGATCTTATTCCTTTGATTATTATGCACTTGAACAGTTGGAGAATAATGTGCCAAGATTATATATGATTACTGACTGAGATTTCCCTGCACCATGAGATACTTTGGATTGATACACCTCACTCCTCCACACTCATTTATTTATTGAATACTAATCGGATTCTTAAAGGGGTATATAGCACTTTGTTTTGGGTAGTAAATCTGGAGCAAATGATTCCTCCAAACTATTCCAGGCAAGAGGATACCATTATTTATCTTCATCTGGGTTTATTCCTTGGTATATTTTGGAGGAATCAAGGCACTCCACAATCTCTCAAAAGTATACTATCTATCCCCTTAAAGAGATGGGTGTACAATTGACGTGGCAAATTTAGAGTAGCCTAATGAATATCACTATTTTATTTATTTCATGACAGTGTAATTTTTATCTGATACTGAATGGGTTTTTGCTGATATGAAGTTTATGCCATGTGTTTGTGTACAGATAGATTGGTAGGTATGCAGAAAATAATGTTAGGTGTTTATTACTACGGTTTCATAAATGCCAGTTATTAAACGATAAAACTTTATTTGATAACAACAGTATTAGAATTTATTATATGTTGATAATGGTACAGGTTTTGTTCTACATTGTTTAATAATTGTGAACCGCGTGGTGTACATCTCTGAGTGTGTGTGTGTGTGTGTGTGGATGGAGTGTACCTGGGTTTGGGTGGGTGTAGGGTGTTGGGTGGGTCCATGGGTGGGTGTAGGGTGTAGCGTCCATGGGTGGGTGCTGCCTGGTATAACGAGACACACATACACACACACAGTCACACACACCGTGAGTCGAGACGAGTAGAAACTAGAAAATCTGGCAGTGTTGGTCGAGTCGGCCTGTTGGAAGGACGGTAGTGTGTTACTCCGCTCTCTCGTTCTCTCACTTAAGTTGTTCCTTCTCCACAGTGATTCTACTGGATGATATTTTAGTGTGGGTCTAGTTGTGGTAATGATTACGGTGATTTTTATGTTTTCTTTTGGAATTACCGTCGTGAACTGTAAGTTTTTGTTTTGTTTTGTTACTGTATTACAACTTTTCTTAAGTTTGAGGAAGTTCACCCTTTGGGTCACGCTGTGATTCAGGTTTTGATTGAAGTTTATTAATTTGGTTAATAATACAGGAGATCACATGTATTATGAGGCAGTATCTGTTACTTTTGTATAACCAATAAGTTGGTAATATTGCGAGAAAATGGAGCGATCATGCAGTCAGTACTCCGTAGTAGTAGTAGGGGTTGAGAGAGTGTGTGTGTGTGTGTGTGTTGCGTGTGTGGATTATTACCTGCCTAGAGTAGAGTAAGCGGGTTTTTCTTGTCGAACTCTCTCTCTCGAACCTGGAAGCTTAGTTGTTAAACAATTTAATGGGATGAGATAGACTAACACGTAGGAAGATAGGCACTGTACGAGGCATGGAGTTGGAATTACTGTCAATGGCGTAATGGGAGCGATATATATATACAGTACGAGATAAAGGCTAGTAGCATATTACAATGGATGCTGTACAAATCGATCTTCATACTTATGTTCATTGTATTTCTTTCTAGGGCAAATGGTAGAATATGGGCATGGGAGATTTAAGATAAATTATTGTAACGAATTAAAGTTAATGACCTGCGTAATTAATATCACTGATTCGTATTATCACAAACTGGAATAGGCTACTAATAGTATAGGCTTGGTACTGTAATTAAACTGGCACTAGGCTTATCATAATGTTGGCAAATAGGATAGTATACTACTGATTCCTCCCATCTTTACTTTAATATAACTCACAGTGGTCAAAGCTGAGACTCTTAATTCGCGCAGATATTATAAAGGTTTTTTTATTTAGAGCCTTTCTGTAACCACATTAGCCTAGATAAGTTGTTGAGTGTAGAATACAGGTTTGCTACTTTCATATTATAGACGTTACGTTTGGCACAGCTCGTCAAACAAAATTATAACCACCTTTATATATTTCTATCTCTTTGACACCTAAAAGTATGGGGCGTGGTTTTAATCAGTACAACCGTAGTAGATAGGATAGCCTAGTTGCGTGGGGCACTGATTTTAGAAAGTATCGAAAAATGTTGCTAGTATAGTAATGAAATAGCTGTGGTACTAAAGAACGAAACAAATCCTAATACAGTACAGATATATACGGGGAGAACCTCTTTGGTACCTATTCTAAACAACAAATCACTTCAGTTGCTACTAATAGGGGATCTGTTTCGTGACATTTTGTAGGAATTCGTAGCCCTCCAGTTTACCCCCCCCCCCAAAAAAAAAAAAAATATATATATATATATAGGTTCTGATCATAATAGTATGGGCGTGGTAAAGTCGCGATCCAAATTGTGTACCCTAATCAGTCCTGAGTGATATCTGACGCGTCTCCAAGAAGTTAATTTGGGTATTGACGATCACTTTTCTTGCATGTTGTGGCATATCTACTGAGTCATCGTATCATCGTCGTACCCTGGCCTAAATTGAACTATTTATATTGTATCAGCTAGTCATCGTCGTTGTAGAATAGCCCGTATAATTTCCCGTTTAGGCTACGCCCCTCCGGACTCCAGCCACTCACTCACTCCTTTGGTTGCAACTCGACTGTTCCTATTTGTTTTCCTACTGTTGTCCTCTCGTTTACTGACCCTTCCTTCTCTCAATCACATCTCTTCCCTCGTACTACAATATCTTCTTCAACTTCAATCCGTTTAAGGGCGTAGTACTTTATTGGTCAATCTGGAGCATCTGCTGGTGCCTCCATACAATTCCAAACATCAGGTCACCATTATTTTGGTTCATATGATCCTGTTTCCTGGGATACTTTGGATGATTCAAGGCGCTATAATGAACCAAAAGTATATTGGCCCCTTAACTTGTACTCCTGACATGCAGTATCCAATGATAAAATGTAAGTTACGTGAACAAGACCTGGGTTAACCTTTTATATCACGTATATCATAAAGGACACGAGCGATTTCTGTGATGGCATTAACCAAAACATATGTCCCATGACGTAAGCTTTGGTTAATGAGGTATTTGACGTCAGTAGCCATTCCTTGACTTATATAATTGTGTGGTGGAGAAAGGTGACACAGAGGGTGGTATTAATAAACTTACACTTAGACGAATAGACGTTTCATTGCTAAATTCGCATTGCAAAATAATAAGAACTGAGCGACGAAGAGAACTTTTCCTCGAAGAAGTAGTTTAATAATACCACCCTAAAAGTCATCAGCCATAATAAGGGCTAATAGCCTAATGGTATGGGCGTGGTAGTTTCCTGCTCACATACACAGCTAGTATCATACCAAATACTCAAAAAATCATGGGCAAGCTATTTACTAACCGGTTCTTACTAATACCGTGGGTGTGGTAATATAAGAGAACCTTAAAATAAATATAATACGAGATAGCCTAATACTGGAATGGGCGTTGTACCACAGGATCGAGTAGCCTAGCACCTTAAGGGACCCTGTGATGTAGTCAGAAAATTCGAGGAAAACGAGTCCTTCAAATACAGCCACTAAACCCCCACCTACTAAGGCTATACGGAAGGACCTTGTTTCGTGGCATAGTTAGGAGGAATCAGAAGCTACCAAATCAAATACACGATCACAGGGTAGGCTAACAGCGGTAACTAATGCATAAAATTTGTTGCCCCGGATTCGCAAAAGGAACTTGGAGATGCTTTCTATAATAACCCAAGTCCATTCTACCTACTAACATGGTCTTGGGTTTTGAGTTACTGGACATGATTGTAGTGGTGTGTGTGTGAGGGTGACCATTGGAACAGCTCTAGAGAGGACAGGCCAGACTTGCTCTTCACTTGCTTCTGCCGGCCACGCCCAATGATTATCCCGGAACACCTTCGATTGAAACGACCCCTAGAAAAATATATCATTCGAATTTGTAGGTGTACAATATTGGTTTCCAGGATTTACTCAATTGATGCACCCACTTTCATTCGTCCGAGGCTGCAATTTTGATTATATACAGTAATGTCTCCCAAGTCTCAATAATATTATATAGTATGAACCTACTAACGTCAGAACACAGAATATTGCTTCATTGTTTGAGGGGTAAATTTGCGTGTGTAGTTAGTGCACACCTGTATTGCTCATAGTTGCTTGAACTCGTTATCTCTCTCCGGTGATGCAGAAATGTGAGTAGGAGTGAGGATTGTTTGTTTGAGAAGAGGAGGATAGGCTATACTTGTGATAAAAGTACACAATCGCGTTGTTCACAGGTGCTTGAACCAGGTACAGTACAGTCCCGGTCAAAAAAAGTCCTGCATCACCTTCAAATGAAATGGTCTCCCAAAAATGATATTAGTTGTTGGTGTCTGTAATATTGTACCGTTCCCTTGTGGGTGACATAGGTCTACTATTTTTTTTATTAATTGCGCCGTAGCGTCAATCAAGAGACATGCAATTATACATACAAGTAGACAGAATCCATGAGAATCAAATTACTACACACACACTCATATACATACACACATATCTTGAAAATATAGCAGAATGAAGTACAAGCACGCAGACAAATAATTACATTATGACTTACTTAAATCCACCAAAACGAGGATGGCGTACCAGAAGCTCCTCCAAAACCTGATGGTTCAGCAGGTGTCGACAAACCACATCAAGTGGCAGGTCCTGGGGCAATAAGTGTCGGACAGTGGGGCAGGCCAGGCAGTAGTGCTCTATGGTGTTAGCACGAGGCGCTCGGCACAAGCGACACGCAGTGAAGGGAGGCTCACCCGCCTACTAATGTGTGTAATGGGAGTAGATATTGGTAGGAGGAGATGTGTGGGTAGCCTACCTAAACTTCCGTTCCTTTTAGGAGTTTGAACCCACGATAGAAATAAAATATAGATTGGGACCCTCTGACCAGAAAGGCTTCGTAAGGTGTAATGAAGGAACATTGATATATTTCGAAACGATCGGTTTAACAGCTATTACTGTATAATTCTAGTTTACTGTATCTCTATTGGAAACGATTGTGTTTTTGCTGAACACAATTCTTTAGTAGGGGTTGCGGTTTATAGGGAAGTGAAAAGGGGTAATCCCTTGGACATAGGTTAGCTAGTGTGAGAGAGAGAGAGAGAGAGAGATGATGTTCAATATCTTACCTATACCGTCAACGCCCATCCGACCCATCATTGCTTTCCCATACCAGGATCGCCCACTCTCTCTCTCTCTCTCTCTCTCTCTCTCTCTCTCTCCTAACATCCATATTGAGCTATAGTCTCTTACCACGCCTTTCCCAAGAATTGTTCGATTCGTCACCATACGGGAGGAATTCGGCATAAACATTGCGTGTGTGGTATTGTGTGTCCTCAACTCTCATCCCGTTGCCATACTCGATACCAATCACTGTACTGTATCTCGATCGGTTACCATTATTTAGCCAACGGAATGTCCTCTACGGTACTATCCTGGTAAGCTATATACGTAAACAGTACACCCCATCAATTTAGTTATACTGTACTAAGTCTTGTATTATATATATGCACACTACACACACACCATCACATTTCACCCAGACCCACCTATTCCACTTCCCTCCATTCTGCGTTGTCTAAATCGGAACACTACTGCTACGTTACCTTTCTGGATAACTCGTCTATCCTGCATAAAAAAAAGGGCAATCACAGCAAAGCAGTGTGTGTGGGGGGGCAGTCAAAGCGAAGAAGCAATGTGTGTGTGTGTGTGTGTGTGTGTGTGTGTATGTGTATGTGTGTGTGTGTGTGTGGCTCAAGGCAAACTGGTATGGGTACTGAAAAAAGAAAACAACTACGCTCAACTGGCATTAGCGGGTACTCCCCCTTTCCCTGTTCTCTTGGGTAACTAAGGTAAGGAGGCAAAGCTTGGGGATGGCCGAGTCGTAGAGCTTAGAAGGGTTATCGTAAGGAAGGAATAGCGTTAATAAAACTAGGTAGAGTGGGGTTTTTCATATGGAAGGGGGGGATGAGAAAAGGGAAGAAGAATGGGAAAATGAGAAGTACCGGTAAGTTGTAGAACGAAAGAATGATGAAGATAGGTAAATATAAAAGAGGGTTAGAACATAAGGGAAAAGGAAAATACGAGAGAGAGAAAAAAATATATATATATAGCAATGGGTGGAATGAAAGAGGGAAAATGTGGTGAGAAGACGAAGAGTGGGGAGGGACAGGATGGCAGGCAAACAATAATTATCATAACGGGATGGAACGAAGGGAGAGGAAGAGTGAGGAAGACGAGGAGGAGGGGGAGGGGGAGAGGAAGGGAAGGGGCCGGGGGAGGAAGGAAGGAGTAGTTGTGTGTGTGTGTGCGTGTGTGTGTGACCTTGTGTAGTAAACGACGAGTAGGCTAGGCTATAAGGACAAACAGATGTGCCAACGGAGAAGAAAAGGCTGTACATGTATAGGAAGGCAGGTGTTCGTTCATGAGGAATTAATGAGGCGTTAGTTTATCTTTTGTAGACGATTGAAAGGGGCTCGGTATTCCTCCAAACTACATTATAATGAATAGTAGGCTACGCAACTAGTCCCTTTCTCCTGCAGTGTATGTATTTGTTAATTTAGGGGATAATACAGTGTTGGTAGATCTGTAGCAACTAATTCCTCCAAAGTTTGCCAGGAAACAGAACCAGATTAATGGTCCGTTTTATATCCAGAGTTATTGTGGAGGAATCAGCAGGAGTTCTTCAAGTCTCCCATTAGGCTACTGATTATTAACTGTCTTAATTAATTAAATCACGTGTGTTGTGCTCTTTTTTGTGTATCGTATGCGTCGTATTCAAGAAAAGTAACAAATGGTGACGTCAGATGATGCCTCCAACCGACGATGACTTTATAAACATTATATACGTGACTTCATTTTTCCGGTCATAATTTTTGCACATCTGGTCTTTGGGTCGTAAAATGAGAATATCGGTGGTATTGACGATGGCGTGGTATTGGTACGATCTCCCACACTTACGTAATATATTATAACCCTGGATAAAAGCACATAGGTTACATTGATAGTGTATATATAGTACTCCTAGCAAAAAGGTCTTGTATGCCAGGCAGTGTACAGTATAGCCTTTTATTGTAGTGTTTAATGTATGGTAGTGTTCCAGCCGGCTTGATAATACTGATTTGTAGGCTAATACGTGAATCACTTTGATTTGTCTTTTAACACGTATATCTAGTATTGTTTCAATTGGCTCGTTGATGGTTAATCAATATTGTCTCTTCCATAAATCCTTTGACTACAAAATATCCACATTTGGGGACATTGATTACCCTACGCCTTACAGTATGTGCAAAGAATATACAAAACGAAGTAACCTACGCTGTGTTAATTCTCCCATTAAAGCTAGTAACAATGAAAACAGAATACAGTGATATCATGGTTGCCAGTATTGTTATTATTATTATTATTATTATTAACAAGTACATACGTAGAATGCGGACAGTGTGTTGTTAACCTTTTATCCTTCTGGTCTTTGTAAAGTGACTTTGCATTTCTGAAACCGGTACCCAATAACTACCGTACTACTCCCCGGATATTGGACCAATAGAATCTCATCTCCGATTACTTTTACCCTTGATGTTTTACCCATTTTATCATGCCTAGTTTAGGGATAAGTTTCAGAAGACAGTGTTTATCGGTAAAGAGCTCTCACCCTCAATTATTGTACTAGGCTACATGCTAGAGAAGGTGTAGGCTATTGAGAGAGTGAAGGAGGAAGGTTGGTCGGAGGGAGGGAGGAGTGTGGTTATATTGTGTGATGGGGCATGTTTTTGTGAGGAGGTCAGGTGTGGTGGGCAGCGCTGCTCGGTTAGGTCAAAGCTGGTTTGTATGTAGGACTGTGTACAGCCACAATCAAATATCCACCGACACTTTCCATCCATCGTAGTAAATATCTTGGTAATAAAGAACAACACGTGTATGATTTTGCTGCACCTCATAATAATATTTGAGGGGGGTCGAGTTGACGTAAGGTGTTATATGATTATATTTTGATACGATACTGATTAATTTGCGAGATGGAAGGAAAGTGTCAGTGGTTATTTGATAGTGGCTGTATCCTACACTAGGCTACGTGCAGGGAGTGAATGGATCCGGTTAGGCTACTGCCAACAACAACAACACCACAATGCAAGTAGGAGAAATTATTAGGCCCGCAATGCAACGCTACAGCCCAAGATGGTTTGTTAGATATTCATACCATTATTTATTATTATTATCATCTTGTGCGATGTCGGGTCGATGAGGCTGAGTTTTGGCAGATGGTATTTACGGCCAGTACAATCATGTTGTTTTATTCAAATGTCGGGACTTTAGAGGACTGTCAATCCATGTTTTAGCCTTTCACAATGATTTCTTAATTAAGTGTATATATACGTTGCCAGTTACCGTACCAATGCACAATCTTCATGTACTGTACGCTCAAATCAGGCTCACAAAAATGAATTGTGTGTCTGTGTGTGTGTGTGTGACAGAAAGAAGAATTGGTGTGTAGATTTATGACAAAGTGGTGTGTTTGGGTGTGTGATGGAAATAATATGTTACAGTTTAGAGAAGTTGGTTTTGTACAGCCAGCACAGGTGTGTAAGAGGGAGGAAAGGTGCGATACAGATGTGTGGCAATCAGCGAAAATTTAGATTTATGCAACAGACAAGAAGCAAGCAGCTGTATGTATGAGAGAGAGAGAGAGAGAGAGAGAGAGAGAGAGAGAGAGAATGTCGTCAGTGGTTAAGCTATACCTATAATGATGACTTTTGAAGGTTAGTGTGTGTGTGTGTAAGGGAAGCACCGCGTTTGGGCTGCTGGTAGGTTCCTCCAAACTCTTCCATCAAACAAACAAACAAATAAATAAACGAACAAGTCACCTCGATGATACTAATAAGGTTGGTTAGCCAGACTGACTGACTGGTTGGCTGACTTGTTGTTTTGGTGGTTGGTTTTGGTCTCGGTACGGTAGCCTAACCTTCACTCTTCCTCCTCCCCTTCTTGTAATTTGTCGCTGCCACTCCACTAATATTGTTGTTGTTCATGTAATTATAGTCGCACCTTGTTCAGTTCTCCGTGTCCGTTTAGTTCCTTGCCCCGTTGTTCTTCAGGTTTGTTCTTCCATGTCACTTATCGTTCTTTATTTGTGTCCGTTATCAGTGTATCCTATGGTCTTTCGTGTACCGTTGTTCTTCAGTGTTGCCATTTTCTGTGTCCCGTTCAATTATGTTCTTCCATTAGAGATTTTTAGTGCTTGGATCGAGGTGTTGTTCATGTGTTGTACAGTACGTAAATTTGATATGTCTCGTTTTGTTATTAAGTGTCTGATGTGTACAGTCTTGAAATAACAAAAGCAAACATGTATAGCCTACCTGCACTTATGTTATAATTTGAAGAGTGTTTTTGAAAAGATACAAAAGCCGTAACGTCCAAAAAGTAGCAAAAATCTTGATCCAATGTGCTACGAAAGAATGGCTAAACTAATTAAAGTTTATAAGAGCTGAACACTCTGGAAAATGAACACTTAAAAAAAAGGATGGTTTCGCTACCCCTTGATCTCCCATTCCTTGATATATTTTCCGTTTGCCGCGGGAACACACACACACACACACACACACATGCCGTTCAGTCCACCAAATTCAGAGATAATTATATATATACTGTATATATATATATATGTGTATGTATGTATGTATGTATGTATAATTTAACCTGACTTTCTCATATGCTTCAAGTCTAAGTACAATACAATATATAAATAGGCTATAGAAGAAGCACATACATGGGTGTCCTATTAGTTTTAAAAAGAGAATAATGATCCAGTTAGCCTAATACCCTTTGATGTATTTCCCACGGAGCATGAATAGAGAGTGAGTTATCATGTATATAATATAGCCTAGTAGGAATTGGGTACTTCTAGGGTACACCGAATATCTCTCCTCCCTTTCCCTCCCTCCTGCTGTCACCTCCACAATGAATCTGACCTACTCCTCTCCTCCTCCTCCTCTACTACTACTCTCCTCACACACACACACACACACAAACAGACCTCTATTCACAACAAAGTGTCCGAGTGTCCAGCCAGTACTAGGCAACGGCGAGGTGGTGTGTCTGTCTTGTGTTGGTTGGTTGGTTGCTGGGTTGGTTTGTTGGTGTTCCGTCTGTGCTCGTGTTGGTGGGGATGGTGTTTGTTGGTTAGTTGGTTGATTCGTTCTTTGGTGTCTTGTTTGGTTGGTTGGTTAGTTTGTTAATTGGTTGGTTGGTAGGTTGGAGTTTTGTGTTTGGTTGGTTGATTGGTTGGTTGTTTTTTGTTTGGTTAATTGGTTGTTTGGTAGATTGATGGGTTGGTTGTTTTTTTTGTTTTGTTTGATTGGTTGATTGGTGATTTGGTTTAATATTTGATAAGCGTTCTGTCTGTATGTGCTGGTGTTGCCAAGTGGTGCTGAGGATGTGAACTAATATGTGTGTGTCTTGTGATGTATAATATATCATACACGTGTTATAATACCCAGCCACTGTATCTATGTCGGTGTGTGTATGTGTTTTAATCTGTTGCTACTGACTATCTATGTTGGTGTGTGTTAGTGTTTTAATCTGTTGCTACTGACTATCTATGTTGGTGTGTGTTAGTGTTTTAATGTGTTGTTACTGTATCTTTGTGTGTGTTCTGTGCCTGTGTTTTCAATGTAAGTACAGTCACGAGCACTAATAAGTATTCAGGTGTGCTTCGAATACCTAGAGACAGTAAATACATACGGTACACCATAACATCCTCATTGAAATTAGTTCGTTGGTGAATTGAACTGTTCAAAGCTGTATACTTATTTGTGTTCGTGACTGTACGTGGGATGTAGTGTAGGTATGTACTGGTACTGTGTCTCTTTCTACCTTGGATGATTTTGCATGTATTGTACTGTCGGTAGGGAAGTTATTTTACGAGTTAGCCTAATGGATTGACTGATAGTAAGGTACCAAATACCTTATTCGACCCGCTAGGATACCATTCATTTGTTGTGATTGTACCGTATTGTTGATGGACTGTGTGTGTTCATTGTCAAGCGTGCATGCATGACGTACGTGTTGGGTGTTGTGTTGTGTGTACGGACCATGATGATGCACGTGTTGGAGGCGTGTGTGTGTGTGTGTGTGTGTGTGTGTGTGTGTGTATACAATGCACGTGGAGATGTCGTGAGATCAAACAGTTATCAAGCCTAATCGGTTTTGCATCGCTAGGGGAGTTCGGATGATTATATTTGTTTACTAGGCGAGAGGAGTGAGACTGTGTTGATGTATTTATCAATATCTATATTCTAGATCTTGTCATTTATATTATAAGAGGTGCACAACATAGGCTACGAAGTGACAAGACTGATTTTGTTGGAGCAATAAGTACTACAGAGTCTAATTGGAGTGATAGAGGTGTATGTGTGTCCAGGGATGATTGATCGAGTGTTTATGTGTGTGTATGTGAAGGTCCATAATTCTTAAGAGTCCACTGAACCATCGTCCCCAAGTGTGTGTGTGTGTGTGTGTACAAGACGTATAGCCTATAGGTTAGGTTAGTTTAGGTTAGGAATCGTTAAAAAGTATATATGGCTACTTCAACGTTTTATTGGCCTTCAGAAACTCATTACAAAAAAGCTGATTTACAGGGAACCATGTATTCCCGAGTTACTTTGCTGCTTGGGTTTAGTAGCGAGAGGAAAGTACCCATCCTTGTTTGGTGGAAATTTATACTAGGCATCTCTCTCTCTCTCTCTCTCTCTCTCTCTCTCTCTCTCTCTCTCTCTCTCGTGTCAGTTTACCAGTTCTCACCACACACACACACACACTCTTTCTCTCTCTCTCTCTCATAAATATACATGTATCACTAAACTACATTTATAATCCTGCACACACGTACACACACACACTCATAAATACACACGTAACACAAAACTACACACACACACACACACACACACACACACACACACATCACAAAACAAACTACCTACATACAGTATAGAATTCAAAATAAAGACACACGTATCAAACAAAAACCTCACCTGTCCGTTCATTTGCATACGTTTAAAGCCGGATACCAATGCGTTTCTCGGCCGTTGACCAGCAGTGAAAAACCGGCCGCTACGGATCTCCGGGGCGGGGGCGAGGGGGGAGGGGCGGTGATGGGGGTCGTAACGGGGCGGGGCCGGGGCGTGATGGGGCGTGATTTGGGCTGCAAGTGCTGGGGTGGGATTGGGGTTGGGGGTGGATGAGGGAGGAGAGGGCAGGGTGTAGGTTAGGGCGTTTGTTCGTTGTTAGGTGTGGGTTGCTGGGTGGTGAGAGAGAGAGAGTGTGTGTGTGTGTGTGTGTGTGTGTGAGAGAGAAAGAGAGAAAGGATGTGAATGTGTGGGAAACACAAGGAGTACCAGGATATAATTATATGAGAGAGAGAGAGAGAGACAGATGTATAGCCTACTTGGTTGATTTGATAATTGTGTGTGTGTGTTATTTCTATTGCTGTATTTTCTGTATCTCTTTTAATAATAAGTATATATAGTACGTAATATCTGTATTTGGAACATATAAGTCAGATATTGGAGCATGTATAAGTGAGGGTATGTGTGGAGTGTGTGGATGTTTGGTAAGCTATGTGTGGAGTGTGTGTGTGTATGTTTGGTAAGCTATGTGTGGAGTGTGTGTATGTTTGATAAGCTATGTGTGGAGTGTGTGTGTGTATGTTTGGTGAGCTATGTGTGGAGTGTGTGTGTGTGTATGTTTGGTGAGCTATGTGTGGAGTGTGTGTGTGTATGTTTGTCAATAATTATGGAGTATAGGATAGATAGTGTGATTCCCCCTCCATTACACACACACACACACTCTCTCTCTCTCTCTCTCTCTCTCTCTCTCTCTCTCTCTCTCTCTCTCTCTCTCTCTCTCTCTCGTCAGTTTACCAGTTCTCACCACACAAATACACACTCTCTGTCTCTCTTGCTATCCTTTTCTCCTAACTCTCACTCAGTAACTCACTCGCTCACGACGTCCCTTTCTCTCAGCATACACACTCATTCACGACGTTCCTCTCTCTAATACATTCACTCACAACAACCTTCTTTCTAACACACTCACTCACACTAATTTTCTCTCACACACTCACTCACACCAATCCGCTCACACACTCACTTACCAATCCTCTCTCCTAACACACTCACTCTCCATCCCTCTCTCTAACATGCTCACACTATCCCTCTCTCCTAGCACACTATCCCTCTTTGCTTACACACTCTGTCACTCATTTCCTGACGCCTCCTTAACACCCTCATTAATTCCTATACCCTCACTCACTCACAATCCCATCCCTAATTCATTCATTCACGTTTATCACTTCCTCACGACCCCCTTCCCAAACCTATTCCTAATATTCTCACTCATGATCCTTTACCTTCTTCTCTTCCTCCTCCTCCTCCTCCTCCTCCTCCTCCTCCTCTTTCTCTTCCTCTATCTTTCTCTTGCCCCCTTAAAGGTTCCAACTGTCCCTCTCTCATGTCTTTTACTCTTTCTCTCATTCAGTTTCTCTCTCTCCTTCCTTCCCTCTTTCCTTTCACTCCTTTCTTTTTATTTTCCTTCCTTCCCTCCTTATTTCCTTCCACTCCCTCCCTTCACTCCCACTTTCTCTCTTTCCCACCCACCCTTCCTTCCTTCATTCCTTCCTTCTTCACTCTTTCCTTCAACTCTCACCCACCCTCTCTCCTTCCTTTCTTTCCCACCCTCAGACGAAGCAGGCCACTCACCTGCATACCACCCTCTCTCCTTCCCTCCCACCTTCTCTCCTTCCCACCCACCCTCTCTCATTCCCTCCCACCCTCAGACCTCCTACCCCACCAACCAACCAATATGAGAGACTCGTGAGACCAACTCGTAACCTGGCCAGACATTTAATTGAGACACTTATACTTCCTTCAACCCCCCACCACTACCACCACCAAAAGATCAACCACCAACCCACCATCCATCCATCCATCCAACTTCCCCTTGTCCCTGGATCTCTCTCTCCTTTAGGACTTGCACACGAAAAGTCACATACATTGAGAGAGAGTGTGTATGTGTTTGTAAAAGAGAGAAGGAGAGGAGATTGTGTATGAGAGAGGGAGGGTGTGTATGTGTGCTTGTGTGTGAGAGAGAGAGAGAGAGAGAGAGAGAGAGAGAGACAGACAGACAGACAGACAGAGAGAGAGAGGTTAATTGTGTCAATGTCAAGTTCGGTATTCAAGCTTGCATGGATATTTGATGACTGACCTTTTTTTCTTTTTCTTTTTGTGTGTGAGTGTTTGTTTATTCTTGTCACTAGCTGTTAATTAAATAGAGAGTTGTTGCTAAGATGTCTGAACAGCAACAGTGAAGTCGGTGTACTGTATCCTCTTTAGTCGAATTAATTAATCTTTTGGAGTTTGATGAGAAGTTTAATAGTTTTTGTTGTTGTTGTTATTTTTCTTCTTACCATATGATTGTTTGGATTATTATTATTATTATAAAATGGAAGATGAGGCCTATATATATCTACGGTATCTACTTTTTTGTATATTATTATTGTTATTATTATTGTTATTATTATTATTATTATTTATTATTATTATTATTATTATTATTATTTATTATTATTATTATTATTATTATTATTATTTCTTTCCACTCCTGCTAAAAAGATGAAAAGGAAGGAAGGAATCAGCGACAAACACACACATATAAATATAACTTTCACGAGCCTATTAGTTTATTTTAAGCTTCAGTTCTGTGAGAATTTGGAGACATTGGTAGCCATCCAATTTATTACTATTAGGTACCGTGACTCTCCTCTTAAAAACCACATTGTTCTTATAATTGTAAAAAATATATATACCGTACTTTTTTGTATTTATATGCATACCATTGTTGTACTACTTACTCTGTTAATAACCACATTTCTTTTCTCTTTTTACTCCCTTAGGACCAAGCCAAGAGCAGATCCTAACTAAGTAAGACTTTAAAAAGAACTAGAGACACAGAGATCGATCATCATCTTGCAGTGTTGCTTGCAGAACTTGACAAAAAAAGGAAAAACAAAGTATAAACAAAATAAACATAGTGACGTGTGAGTAAAAGACTAAAGCAACAAATTTTACGTAATATACTGTTGTACTCTTTGAAAAAATACAGTACATATTAATAACATACTCTCGTATATCCTAAATCCAAGTGTATAATATTGTTGTTGTCGTCGTCAGTTACGTGTTGTTATTGTTGTTGTTGCTGATCCACGTACTGTAACTCTCATATCACCACCACTAGCACCTCAAACCTCAAACCACCAGCAAGCATCGTTCCCTCGTCGTCCATCCTTCATTCATCTGTACAGTCGTGGTGCCAATAATTGAGTGGAATAAGAGTTTAGACAATAGACGTGATTTGACGAGCCTAACAAATCATTATTGAGGATCAGAATATAAGAGATTTGACGAGCCTAACAAAATTATTATATTGACGAAAAAAAGGAATAAGAGAAATTGATATTGACGGAAGGAATAAAATAGAAAAAACAACAACAAATAAACAGTTAAATAAATAAGTTGAAACGAAACTACACCTACCTACTCTATAATTGTAATCGTGTCAAGTGATCGTGTATAAAGAAAATTAATTAAAGGGAAGTGAGGGTAATTAATATACGTACTTATAAAAACAATAATAGAGACCTAACTAAGCAACCCGACCCTCTTGTGAATTAATAACAAGCCAAATACAACAATTTAATTCGTGTTCAGTGACTCAAAACGTGTACGTGTTGTGAACGTGTAGGGAAAGATTGACAAGTGAAGGTGTGTGTTTGTGTAGTAGTGAATCCGTGTCTTCGTTCGTTCGTTCCTCATCCTCCCGTTCAGCAAAAATGAAGGTGGCCGTTTTCTCCGTTTTCCTGCGGACCCTTTCCTTCATCTTGACCACAGGTGAGTACAGACATTTATATATTATAGCCAACTTATCACTATTTATTTATGTTTGTTTATGTAGGCTGTGTACTGGGACAAGTTGATTAAGGGGGGATTCTCTTGGAAGGTCTCTTGAGTCCTCCAATCTATGGCATATATCCTACAGTAGGCTAGGCTTGGCTTGGCTAGTTATAGGAGGAAGCAGTACGGTACGATAGCCTTCCGATCTGACAACAAAACAGTCTCCTTATTTATGGGGATACGGTTCTTTTTCTTCAGTTTATAATGTTCCACACACACACACACACACTCTCTCTCTCTCTCAATACTATAAAGGGTAGTGTATGAATGTGATCTTTGTGGTGTTAAGAGGAGATAGGAGTGATAAGAGATATATACTTTACGCTGGTGGGGAAGATAAGGCAAATGACAGTATCGTACCAAACTCTATACTCAACTTTACTAACTATTCTTACCTCTTCCATTGTAATTTTATCAAGTGTCCAAATATTAAACTTACATAGCTCGTGAAACATTATGATAACCCAATGTCTCACGGCATAATGTAGCCTATGTATGTATGTGTGTATGTGTATGTGTGTATGTATGTATGTGTATCATGTGCCATAATTAATATCCACCAGGTCGTGTTATTAATGTATAAAATCATATAACATAACAGTGAACAAATTATAAGTGTCCAGGTCTTGTTGTTGAAGTATAAAATCATGTAATATATTAGTTAAAAACAAATAAGTGTCCAGGCTTTGTTGCAGTAATAAAATCGTGTAACATAACAGTGAACAAATTATAAGTATCCAGATCCAGGTTGTTGAAGTATGGAATCATGTAACATAACGGTGAACAAATTACAAATGTCCAGGTCTTGTTGTTGAAGTATAAAATCATCTGACATAACAATAAACAAGTTAGGCTATGTGACTTCTCCTGAGGTAATACTCATTCCATTATTAGGCTA
>JAWZYT010003426.1:5000-17500 GCA_034508575.1 Petrolisthes manimaculis
AAAAGGAAGGAGAGAGGGAAAAATGTAGGGAGCAATAAAAGGAGAGAGGGAAGGGATGAAGGAGAGAGTGAAGGATGGAAGGAAGAAAAGAAGGAGAGAGGGAAGGCAGGAAGGAAGGAAGAAAGGAAAGAGAGAGTGAAGAGAGGGTGGAAGGAGAGTGAAGGAAGGGGAGGTAAAGAAAGGAAGGAGAGATTGAAGAAAGGAAGGAAGGAAAGGAGAGAGGGAAGAAAAGAAGAAGAGAGGGAAGGAAAGGAGGGAGGAAGAAAAGGAAGACAACTACGGAGGGAAGAGAGAGAAAAAGAAATAATTGTGGAGATAACAGGTGAAAGGAGGAAATGAAATATAAAAGGTTTCTTAAAGGAGAACATAAAGAAAGAAATGGAGCCGAGATAAAACAGAAAAAGAAGAGAGAGACAGAGAAAGAGAGAGAGAGAGAGAGAGAGAGAGAGAGAGAGATAATGTAAGTGAGAGAGAGTATGTATGGGTGAGAGAGAGAGAGAAAGAGAGAGAGAGGATGGCAATAAATTTCGTCAGGTTTGAAGTGAAGGAGGAGAGAGGAAGAGAAAAGAGACACACACGAGGAGAGAAACGAAGGAAGGAAGGAAGGAAGGAAGGAGAAATGGAAAAATGAGAAAAAAATGTGTTATGCTCACGTAGGGGAAAAAGAAGATAGAGAGAAGGAAGAGAGAAGGAGGGGGAAATGAGAATAAAAAAGAGGGGAGGAGAGAAGGAAGGAGGAGAAAGTTAATGAAGGCAGAAGAGAAGGAAAAGAGAAGAGAGGAGAGAAGGAAAAGAGAAATAAGAGGAGAGGAGAGAAAGAAAATGAATGAGAAAGGAACAGAGGAAAGGAAAAGGAATATGAGGAAAGGAAAAAATGAGAAAAGGGAAAGAAAGGAGAGAAGAGCAGAAGAGGAGATAAGGAAAGATAAAGTTAATGAAGAAAGGGAATGAGAAAGGAGAGAAAATAAATTAAAAGTAAGGAGTGGGAGAGGAAAGGAAGAAGGCAAAACAAAGATGATATACGGAGGAGGATGGGAGAGAAGAGGAAAGATGGAAGTGGAGGAAGGAAGAGGAAGGAGAAAATGGTGATGAAAGTGGAAGAAGATAGGAAAGGTAGAGGAAGAAGAGAGAGAGAATGGTGATAAAAGTGGAAAAGAAATGGAAAGGTGGTTGAAGAAGAGAGAGAGATAGATAGATAGATAGATAGAGAAAGGTGGTTGAAGGAGAGAGAGAGAGAGAGGGAGGGAGAGAAGAAATAACGATGGAGAAAGCTAATAAATCAATAAAGAGAATAATGGAAGAGAAAGAGCAGAAAGAAAGAGAAAAAAGAAAATAAAGTGTGAGACAGAAAACTTAAAGATAATGTGAGAAAGAAGGGAAGGAAAGGAAAATACGAGAAGAGGCAAAGAAAGGGAAATAAAGATAAGATACGAGAAGTGGTAAAAAGAGGAGAGAGAGAGAGAGAGAGAGAAAGAATGTAAGTGAGAAAGAGAGAGAGAGAATGTGGGAGGAGATAGAATGAAGAGAGCTATATAAAATTATGATAAAAGACGGAAGGAAGGAAGAGGAGGGGAAAATATGATAATTGAAGAAAAAAAGAGAATAGGAAGAGATAAAAGAGAGGAAATAGTTGGTGAAAAGAAGGAAGGAAGGAAGTAAGGTAGAAGGAGAGAAAGAGGACATAGCAAACGAAGATAAAGGAGGGAGGCACAGAAGATGGATGAAGATAAGGAGGAAGAGGAAAAAGGATTATATATTTTTGGTGGAGGAGTAAGAGAGAACAGAGAGAAACAGAAGTAAAGAGGAGAAATGCAGGAATAGAGAGAGAGAGAGAGAGAGAGAGAGAGAGAGAGAGAGAGAGAGAGAGAGAGAGAGAGAGAGCATGGATAAATATTGCCTCCAATTTAATTTTCCTTCCTTACCTCCTTTCCTCTCCCTCCCTCTTCTCCTCCTTCCCTCTCCCTCCCTCTTCTCCTTCCCTCTCCCCTTCTTCCTAATTCCCTCTCCCCTCCTTCCATTCATTCCTTTCCTTCCCTTCCCTCCTTCCCTTCCTTCCTTCCCTCCTTCCCTTCCCTCCCTCCCTTCCCTCCTTCCCTTCCTTCCTTCCCTCCTTCCCTTCCTTACCTAGAAGCACTATATCAAATTATCGATAATTACAACTAAAGGAAGATTGGATTGCAACAACAAGGAATGAAGGAAGGAATAGATGGAAGATAAGAGAGAAAGATGGATGGAATGAAGGATGGATGGATGGAAGAAAAGAGAGAAAAATGGATGAATGGTATAATAATAAAGGAGAGAAAGATGGATGGAATGAAGGAAGGAATATGGGAGAGAAAGATGGATGGAATAGATGGAAGAAAGGAGAGAAGGATAGATGGAATGAAGGATGGAATATGGGAGAGAAAAATGGATGGAATAGATGGAAGAAAGGAGAGAAAGATGGATGGAATAGATGGAAAAAAGGAGAGAAAGATGGATGGAATGAAGGATGGATGGATGGAAGAAAGGAGAGAAGGATGGATGGATGAATGATAGAAATAAGGAAAGAAAGATGGATGGGTGGAAGGAAGGATAGAAGAAAGGAAGGAAAAATAATTAAATGAATGGAATAATGGAATTGAGGAAGAAAGTGGGGAGGAAGGAAATAAAAGGAAGATATTTGGAATGAATAGGTGGAGTGAAGGAAGGATAGATAGATAAATAGATAAAAGGAAGTAAGGAGTATATGATTACAAAAAATAATAATTGAATGAAGAAGTGAACAAACGAAAAAATAAAGAAGGAGATGATAAAGAAGAGAAGTAGAAGTAAATAAGAGAGAAAAGGAGATAGAGGGAGAGAAGGAAAGGAGAGAGAGGGAGAGAAGAAAAGTTGAGTGAAGGAAGATGTCTGCATTTATATGACAGTAATTTCCTCTCTCACTCTCTCTCTCTCTCTCTCTCTCTCTCTCTCTCTCTCTCTCTCTCTCTCCTCCACTTTTTTGGCTGGCTATCTATCTATCTAACTCTCTCTCTCTCTCTCCACTTTTTTGGCTGTCTGTCTCTCTATCTAACTCTCTCTCTCTCTCTCTCTCTCTCTCTCTCTCTCTCTCCACTTTTTTGGCTGGCTGTCTATCTATCTATCTAACTGTCTCTTTGCCTCGCTTCCTATCTGTCATTTTTATACTTGTCCATCTCTTCTCTTCCTGTCTGTCACTTTCCCTGTCTCTCTGCCACCATCTTGCTTGCCTGTCTGTCTGTGTGTGTGGGGGGAGGGGGGAGGGGGGTAAAAAAGTTGATGTTAGGGATCAGACGTCATAAGTGGTTGCATTACTCTCCCCACAACACTCACTCACTCTCACTCTCACGCACTCTCACTCACCTATCTGCCTCATATCTCACCTCTCCCTCAACACTCATACACTCACTCGCTCACTCACTCACTCTCACTCTCACTCTCACTCACCTCTCCCTCAACACTCACACACTCACTCTCCCTCAACACTCACTCACTCACTCTCACTCTCACTCACCTATCTGCCTCATATCTCACCTCTCCCTCAACACTCATACACTCACTCGCTCACTCACTCTCACTCACCTATCTGCCTCATATCTCACCTCTTCCTCAATTCTCACTCACTCTCACTTGCTCACTCACTCACTCTTCTATCTCTCACTCACTAACTGCTCATTTTGCCTCAGATAAAACACTCCCAACACTCACTCACTCGCTCTCACTCACTCACTCCTCTTTCTGCCTCAATATCTCACCTCTCTCCCAACACTCACTCACTCACCTACTCTCCCCCCCCCTCCCCATCTTCCTTCTTCCCCACCTCCCCCCATCCAACACCCATTTTCACACTCTTCCCTCCTTCCTCACTCCTTTCCCTCCTTCGTCTACACTTCCTTCCTTACCCTTTACCCTCTTTCTTTCATCTTTCCTCTTCCCTCCTTCCTCTACACTTCCTTCCTTACCCTTTACCCTCTTTCTTTCATCTTTCATCTTCCCTCCTTCCTCTACACTTTCTTCCTTCGTTACCCCTTACCCTCTTTCTTTCCTTTTTCCACACCCTCCTCTTTCTCTTCCTTCCCTCCTTCCAACATTCTTCCCTCTCACTCCCTCTCTCTCTCACTCTCTTCCCTCCTTCCAATACACTTTCCTCTTCCTTCCCTCCTTCTTCCATTTCTTTCTTGTTCATTTCTTACATTTTTCCCAACCTGATGGCATTACTCTTCCTTATACCCATTCGCCTTTCTCATTTTTCAACCCCATCATTTCATCCTTTTTCCTCTCACTCCTTTCACCCTCACACATTTCTCCTCTTTTCCTCTCTCCTCACCTCTTTTCTCTCCCTTTCTCCTTCTCTTCCTCTCCCACGCACGTTTCTCCTCTTTCCTCTATCCTCACCTCTTCTTCTCTTCCTCTCTCCTCACCTCTTTCCTCTCCTTTTCTCCTTCTCTTCCTCTCCCATGTTCCTCCTCTTTCCTCTCTCCTCACCTCTTCTTCTTCTCTTCCTCTCCCACGCACGTTTCTCCTCTTTCCTTCTCTCTCCTCTTCGTCACTTCCTTTCCCACTCACTTTATTCCCACATGTCTCCTCTTTACTTCCTTCTCATCTTCCTCTCCCAATTCCTTACATTATTCATTATTGCCTATCTCCCCTCACTTCTCAGTACCCATATCCAGTGTTGTGTTTAATCTGGAGCAACTGATTCCCCCAATATATTCCAAGCAACAGGCCACCATTATTTGTGTTAATCTGGTCCTGTTTCCTGGCATACTTTGGAGGAATAAAGTTGCTCCAATGTAGGTACCAAAAGTGTATTATCTCCTTAATAGATTACTTCCTGTAGACAATATCTGTGTGTGTGTGTGTGTGTGTGTGTGTGTGTTAGAGAGAGAGATAGGGAGGGAAAGAGTAGAGAGAGAGAGAGTAAGAGCAAGTAAGACAATAACCACGGTAGAGTATAAAGGACGAGAACCTTCACACACACACACACACACACACCTCCTTGCCCTTCACACCATTGAAGAAGAGAGAGAGAGAGAGAGAGAGAGAGAGAGGGACAAAAGGATGGAGGTATGTGTGTGAGTGAGAGAGAGAGGGGGGGGGCAAAAGATGGAAGTTTGTGTGTATGAGAGAGAGAGAGAGAAAGAAAGACAAAAGGATGGAGGAATGTGTGTGAGTGAGAGAGAGAGGAGGGGGGGCAAAAGATGGAAGTTTGTGTGTATGAGAGAGAGAGAGAGAGAGAGAGAGAGAGAGAGAGAGAATGGTAAGACGAGTATTGTTACTCTACATTCAATATTATTAGTCCTACAAATATTAATTCTATTATTTTGTTCTACTACTACTACTACTAATAATAATAATAATAATATTGATAGTAATAATAATGATAATAATGATAGTAGTAGTAGTAATAATAATAATGATAATAATAATAATAATAATAGCAATAATAATTATAGTAATAATAATAATAATAATAATAATAATGAGAGTAGTAAAATAGAAATAATAATAACAATAATAATAATAATAACAATAATAATAATAATAATAATAATAATAATAACAACAACAACAATATAACAACAATAATAATAACAACAACAATAATAATAATAATAACAACACTATCTGATGGCCACGGTAGGAGCAAGAAAGAGGGGGAGGGGGGAGAGGGGGGAGACAAGGGGGGGGGGGGGAGGGGGGCTACACTGGCAGAGGGGGGGGGGGGGGAGGGGGCAGAGAAGTAATCTAAACACGTCGGCCACAACATGATGAGTGTCAACCCGTCTGACCTCAACACACACACACACACACACACACACACACACACACACACACACACACACACACACACACACACACACAGGCTCTCATATACACACACACACACACACAGACACACACACTGGTACATATATACACACAGGGTCTCATATACAAACAGACACTCATAGAAACACACGGACACACACACACTGGTACATATATACACACAGGGTCTCATATACAAACAGACACTCATAGAAACACACACACACACACACACACTGGTACATATATACACACAGGGTCTCATATACACAGACACTCATAGAAACACACACACAAAGACACACATACAGGCTCACACACACACACACACACACATTGGCTACAGTTAAGGGAAAGTGGTAAAAGTTATAGGAGAGAGTTTGTTTTCTGGAACAATGCAATCACACACACACACACACACACACACACATATACCCTCCTTCACACACACATATACCCTCCTTCACACACACATATACACACGCTCACTCCTTCCTTCAAAAACACACACTCTCATACATACACACACACATACACGCACACGCTCACTCCTTCACACACACGCACACACACTCACTCACTCACTCATACTCGCACACGCTCACTCCTTCACACACACACACACACACAAATCTCCTTCATCCTCTTCCGTCTCTCTCCAATAACTAGAGATATTTTTTTTCTCTCTCCACTCTTCTTTCTCCTCCTTCCCTCCCCAATCCTCACTCCTCCTTTTTCTTCCTTTCTTACTCCTCCTTCTCCTTCCTTTCTTACTCCTCCTTCTCCTTCCTTTCTTACTCCTCCTTCTCCTTCCTTTCTTACTCCTCCTTCTCCTTCCTTTCTTACTCCTCCTTCTCCTTCCTTTCTTACTCCTCCTTCTCCTTCCTTTCTCACTCCTTCTCCTTCCTTTCTTACTCCTCCTTCTCCTTCCTTTCTTACTCCTCCTTCTCCTTCCTTTCTTACTCCTTCCCCTTATTTCCTTTCTCACAATATTCCCTTTACTTCCTTCTTCTTTATTATTCCTTTTCCTCCCTCTTCTTCCCTTTACTTCCTTCCTATTCATTCTTCATTTTCCTCCTTCCCTGACTCCTTCCCTTTCTGCCCTTCCTTCCATCCTATTTATTGTCCCTTTTCCTCCCCTTTCTTCCCTTATTTCCTTCCCATTTATCATTCATTTTCCTCCTTCTTCTTCCCTTACTTCCTTCCTATTTATCATTCATTTTCCTCCCTCTTCCCTAACCTCTCCTCATTCCATTCCTTCCCTTCCTTTCCTGATTCCTCCTTCCTCTAATATTTTCCTCCTTCTCCTCCTTATTGTCTTTCCTCCCTCCTCCTTTCTGACATCTCCTTCCACCAATATTTTCCTCCTCCTCCTTCACACTTCAATTCTGACTCCTTCGCCTCCTCCTTCTCTTTCCTCCCTCCTCCTTCAACTATCTCCAACTTCCCCTTCCCTCCCTTTCTTCTTTCTTCTCTTTTTCCAAACATTCCTTTACTTGCTTCCCTTTTATCACTCCTTCTCCTTTTTCCACACTCCATCATTCCCTCCTTCCCACTCCATCCTCAATCCTGTCTCCCTCCCTCCCTACATCCTCCTTCCCTTCTCATTCCTTAACTTCCTTACACTCCTTCCCCTTCACACTCCCTACCTTCACACTCCCTACACTCCCTTCCCTTCACACTCCCTACACTCCTTCCCTTCACACTCCCTACACTCCCTTCCCTTCACACTCCCTACACTCCCTCCCCTCCACACTCCCTCTCCTCCACACTCCCTCCCTTCACACTCCCTACACTCCCTTCCCTTCACACTTCCTTCCCTTCATACTCCCTACACTCCCTACTTTCACACTCCCTACACTCCACACTCCTTTATACCCTCCTCACTGCCATAACATCAACCCTAACAACAGGACACAACAGTGAGGGAGTCCAGCCGAGTTGTCCACTAAATGTACCACAATGACATCACAACTCCACTACAATAACATCACCCCCACCCATCCTCACCTATCCCCCAACCCCCACCTTACCCCTACCACAACCACCACCCTCACCTACTCCCCAACCCCCACCACCACCCACCCACTCACCCCAACCCTCCCCTCACCCCACCTAATTCTCCACCCCAACCCATCCCCTCCCTCACCAGACTATGACCAACCCCCTGTCCCATCCCCCCCCATCCAATTCTCCCCCCCCCCCACCCCCATCCAATTCTCCCCCACCCACCCCACCAGTCTCTGACAGCAGTATGTTAGGCACGCAATTTTGTTTTCATTTTTGTGTTTTTTTATTTTTATTATTTTCTTACTCGACATTTCATCTGCTTTTTCTTGTTATGTTTTCATGTTTTATCTTTTAATTATATATATATATATATATATATATATATATATATATATATATATATATATATATATATATATATATATATATATATATATATATATATATATATATATTTTACTCGACATTTCATATCAGTTTTTATTATTATTATTTTTTTTCGTCATTCCATCTCAGTTTTCTTGTTATGTTATTTTGTGTTATTTTACTTTTTCTTGTTCGTTACTGTATCTCATTTTTCTTATTTCTGTTTTATTGTTATGTTATGGACTCAGGTTTTATCATTTATTATTATATTTTTATTATTATTATTATTATTATTATTATTATTATTATTATTATTATTATTATTATTATTATTATTATTTCACTAATTCTCCACTCCTTTTCTTTTATATTGTTTCTTTAATATTTATATGTTATTTCACCTCCTATTCTGCCTTTTTATTATCACTCTTTATTCACCTTATTTTCTATCTTTATCAACCCCCCTTTAATCTCAATCCTCCATCCACTCTTCCTATTCCTCATTCGTATATATTTTCCTGTCTTCTCCCTCCTCTTTCGCTTTATCTATCATCTCTTCCTCCTCTCTCTCTCTCTTTCTCACTTTATCTCTCCTCTCTTCCTCCTCTCTCTCTCTCTCTCTCTCTCACTTTATCTCTCCTCTCTTCCTCCTCTCTCTCTCTCTCTCTCACTTTATCTATCATCTCTTCCTTCTCTCAGTCTCACTTTATCTTTCATCTCTTCCCCTTCCTTCCATTTTTCCCCCATTTCCCTTTTACCATCTCCTTTCTCCATCTCTATTAGAGCTCCCTCACTCACTCACTATCACTCTTTTTTCCCCTTTCCTACCTTTCCCCTCACACGTCCATAACTCCCTCACTCTCTCTCTCTCTCTCTCTCTCTCTCTCTCTCTCTCTCTCTCTCTCTCTCTCTCTCTCTCTCTCTCTCTCTCTCTCTTTTTCCCCCTTTCCTTCCTTTCCCCTCACACCTCCACAACTCCCTCCCCACCCCCACCCCCTCTTCCAATTCCCCTCACCCCAACACACACCCCAACCCCCATTCCCATCTCCCTCACCCCAACAACACACCACCACCTACTCGGGCCAAATTCCCCCCTCCCCCCCTGCCCCCCCTCCCCCCTGTGTGTATTGAGTGCCAACCTTGGTGAGTGACAGACACACGGCAACACACAGGTCAACTGGCACTCTGTCTGTCTGTATGTATGTATGTATGTCTGGCTGGTTGTCTACTCGTATATTTATTTGCCTGTATGTTTGTATGTATGTATGGATGGATGGTTGTCTACTCGTATATTTATTTGCCCTGTCTGTCTGTATGTGTGTATGTGTCTGTGTATGTATGTATGTATGTATGTATGTATACTCGTATATTTGCCTGTCTGTATGTGTGTGTGTATATAATTATATGGAATACAAACGAGTAATATAGTTAAATGAGAACGAGTTATATATGGGAATAAGAACGTGTTATATATGGGAATAAATGTGCTTATATACGTATAAAGGAACGTGTAATATATGCATCTACTAAGCCAGCATTGTGAAGGGACCATATAACACACACACACACACACACACACACACACACACACACACACACACACACACACACACACACAAACACACACACACACAAACACACACACACACACACACAAACACACACACACACACACACACACACACACACACAAACACACACACACACACACACACACACACATACATACACACAGGTTGGAGTGAAAGGTAGTGTGAGCATGACGTACAGTGAGGCACCAAGACTTAATTAGGATGTCAGAGGGAAACACACAAAAAATTTAGTTTGTCAGGTTGGGGTGTGATGAAGTGGTGGGTGTGTATGTATTGGGGGAGGGAGGGAAGGGAGGGGATGTGGGTGTGTTGGGTGAGGTTGGGAAGGGAGGGGATGTGGGTGTGTTGGGGGTGGGAAGGAAGGGAGGGGATGTGGGTGTGTTGGGGGAAGGGAAGGGAGGGGATGTGGGTGTGTTGGGGGTGGGAAGGGAGGGGATGTGGGTGTGTTGGGTGAGGGTGGGAAGGGAGGTGATGTGGGTGTGTTGGGTGAGGGTGGGAAGGGAGGGGATGTGGGTGTGTTGGGGGAGGGAGGGAAGGGAGGGGATGTGGGTGTGTTGGGTGAAGGAAGGGATGTGGGTGTGTTGGGGAAGGGAAGGGAGGGGATGTGGGTGTGTTGGGGGATGGAGGGAAGGGAGGGGATGTGGGTGTGTTGGGTGAGGGTGGGAAGGAAGGGGATGTGGGTGTGTTGGGTGAGGGTGGGAAGGAAGGGGATGTGGGTGTGTTGGGTGACGGTGGGGAGGGTACGTGATGTGGGTGTGTTGGGTGAGGGATGGATGGTAGGTTATGTGGGTGTGTTGGGTGACGGTGGGGAGGGTAGGTGATGTGGGTGTGTTGGGGGTGGGAAGGAAGGGGATGTGGGTGTGTTGGGTGAAGGAAGGGATGTGGGTGTGTTGGGTGAGGGTGGGAAGGGAGGGGATGTGGGTGTGTTGGGGGTGGGAAGGAAGGGGATGTGTAAGTGTGTGTTGGGGAGGGAAAGGATGGGATATACAAAGGAGGTACAGGCAACAACAGCCCTGGTGGGCCTCACAAGGCTGCCTGTGTAACTATTCTACGTCTATAGTTTCTACATGTCTGAGGAAAAGGATAGTAAAGTGGAAGGCTCCTCCCCACCCACCTCTCCCTCCGGTAAAAACCGGCCTGAAAAAAGTGGTGGAAAAAACACCTGTGCAGCAGTAGAAAAAAAACTGAACAGGAAATTTTATAGTACAGTGTGAAAAAGAATACAATAATCTATTTACATCTAAAAAATAAAAAAAATAATAAATCATTAACGAGGCGGGTAATAAGTTAGGTTAGGTTTTGTCGTCATGTATTTATCGAGTTTAATTTTAAAAGTATCAATCGTACTGCTACTGACTACTTGTGCTGGGAGAGAGTTCCATACATTAACTATTCTGTTGAAGAAAAAGTGTTTTGCTTCTTCCGATCTAAAGGCTTTTCCGATTATTTTGAACCCATTGTTTCTTGTGGTTCTTTCTCGATCAATAATTACATAATCGCTTATATTGACATTGTCGAAACCATGAATCATTTTAAAAACCTCAATTAGGTCACCCCGTAGTCTACGTTGTTCTAAACTAAATAGATTGAGTTCCTTTAATCGTTCTTCGTATGGCTTGTTTCGCAGTCGTGGAATCATTTTCGTAGCTCGCCTTTGGACTCTCTCCAGCTTTTCAATGTCTTTTCTGTAGTAGGGTGACCAAAACTGAACGCAATATTCGAGATGGGGACGTACGAGGGAATTGAACAGTGTCAGGATGACTTTGTCAGATTTGAACTCGAAGGTTCTGCCAATGAAACCAATTAATTTGTTCGCTGTTTTAACTGCTTCTGAGCAGTGTTTGCCTGGTTTGAGGTTGCTACTAATTGTTACGCCCAGGTCTTTTTCTTCATTAACTGTACGAAGGTCAGTACCGTTCATTGAATAGTTGGTGTGATCGTTGTTGCTACCAATATGCAAAACTTTACACTTATTTACGTTATATGACATCTGCCATTTCTTTGACCAGTTAACTAAGCGATCAAGGTCGGACTGTAGTAGTGCTTTTTCGACAGTAGTAGTAACTCTACTAGTTATTTTTGTGTCGTCCGCAAATTTGGATATCTTACAGGTGAGGCCTTCATCGATGTCGTTTACATAGATTATAAAAAGAACAGGGCCGAGCACTGAGCCCTGTGGCACTCCACTTACAACGTTTCGCCAGTTTGATGCTTTTCCGTTAATTACGACGCGTTGTTTTCTCTCGTAGAGCCAGTCTTTGAGCCATGAATGAATTTTACCAGTAATGCCATGCGAAATTAATTTATATAGAAGGTGCCTATGGGGAACTTTGTCAAACGCTTTTTGAAAGTCCAGATAAATGATGTCTACCGCTTTGGACTCGTCAAATATGTTAAATACATCGTTGTAAAAGTCTAGTAGATTAGTGAGGCATGAACGTTTATTACGGAAGCCATGCTGGGAGTTCTTAATGAGACTGTTCTCTTCCAAGTAGCTTACTAGTTTGTTACGCAATATGGATTCCATTATTTTACTGACTACTGAGGTGAGACTGATCGGTCTATAGTTACATGGGAGAGACTTATTTCCCTTCTTTTGTATGGGGGTAACATTTGCAAGTTTCCAATCTCGAGGTACTGTACCAGAATTTAATGATTTATTAAAAATTATTGAGAGGGGTTTACATATTTGATTTTTTGTTTCTTTTAGTACACGGGGCG